>QJNZ01000254.1:24116-110815 GCA_004155055.1 Monosporascus sp. CRB-8-3
GGTTGCCGCGCCCCCCCCCCCCCCCCGGCCCTCCTTTTCCTTACCTTGCCCTGGGCGTCAGGTTGCAGCCGCCCACGCCACGGAACAACACTAACGTAAGCCTCATGCGAACCGGACTCGGACTTTTCGTCAGTAACCCGTAACCACTTTCATTCGACTGTAGCTACAAGGCAGTCGTGAGACGGCGATTGCAGATACGAGAAGGTTCGGAAGGCTCCCAATGTGCGTTCTCTACCTACGTAGATAATCTACCTGTTCCATTGGCACTTATTAAGAGTACAAATTCAGAGGGGTTCGACAATATCTGAGAAATTCATCACTTAGCTATGGAGAAGGAGGCTTGAGGGGCTTCTCGAAGAAACTCAACGAACGGCGAGCATTGAGGCTTCTCATTGGTTTTCCTCTATCTGCTGTGATGTGGGGTTGTGCGCCCCCGGCTGAGCGGCACCGGTGGGACATGACTCGATGAGCCGGGGGCCCCCGGTCCCGGGGAATGGGCATTAGCGCTCTGTGGCACTCTACTGTACTGTTGTATGTATGTACATCTGCGTGGCTCAGCGGCTCGTCCGGCACGTTCGGCATCTGTCGTTAGCTCCCGTCGTTCGCAGTTTGAAGAGGCGCTTAAAGGACGTTTCGGGTGAAAGGGGAGACGAGACAACATAAGAATTGTGCTCGTTCACTCGCACGTTCGATCTCGAATCACACGATTTCAATACTTTCGCTCGGGGCTGTGCCTTACAGTAATCTGGCTTTTGTGATAGGAGGAGATTGTACAGAAGTACGTAGAGGCAACCCCTAGCAAGCGCCAAGTGGGCCGATGCCGCCATGGTTCGCGAAATTCGGGTTTAACCTATTCGTACTCGTACTATGGTGTTAGGGGTAAGTCTTATCATACTGTTAGGTATGCTAGCTAGGAGACCCACTTAGTAATAACTTACCTTGGATTAATGTATTTCGCTAAGAAACCTTAGTACTTTGTATTAGCCCTTTACTTATAATTCTTATTAGCAATATTTAAAGTTATATTTTTAACAATTTAAAACCGCAACTTTTAAAACGATATAAAAGAAATAGTTTAATATCTTATATAACCCCTTTAAACGTTAATAATAATTTAATAACGTATAAATATCCCCTTAATTAAATTTAATAACTACTTTTTAAAAACCGCTTTTTAAATTTCTTTAATATATATACGAAGATTATCGTATAAAAACTTCTTTTCGAATTTTTATTTATCTTTAATATAATCTTTTATCTAGTTTTAAACGGTTTCGATTAAGTTAAGGTTAGATAAATACGGAAGCTAAATTATAACGGGGATATAACGGTTAATTAATTTTTTTCTTAAAAATTCTATTATATAACCCGAGGCGTTATTATATATAAATATAAGGTCGTAACGATATAAATACTACCGGTTAATTTAAAGCTATCCGTTAATTATAAGGATAATATATTATTAATACGTTTCTATATTAATTTTACCTTAATTTTTTTCCCAAAAAACCTTAGGCCCTTTACCCGTTACCTCGGAAAAATAATTTTAAAATATTTAACCGTTTTTACGTTAATATTTTTTTACGATATACGTTTCGTTTTATTTTTCGCTTATATGGCATATTACGTATTATTTCCGATAATATCCCTTTATTATCCAGGTTTTATTAAACTATAAAACCCGGTACTAGTTTTTAAAAATCCAGTTAACGTATTTAAAAACTTAAACAAACCGTTTTTATTTATTAATTTCGGACAAAAATAATTTACGGTAAATAATACGATAATAAAAACTAAGGCGGCGAAAGGTTTTCCGAATAACGTATATCTTAAAAACGTTTATAAATAACCGTTAAAATAGTTTAAGCCAGCTTATATAACGGCTAGTTTTTAAAAAGTATACGAATTTAACTAGTTTTTCTATTTGCTATTTACTTATATCGTAAAGGCGCCCGGTACGAAGTTTTACGGCGGCAATAAAAGCGATATAGGCGTAACGGATCTGCATTTTCGAATAGCCGGTAATCTATTCGATTTATTTATAATTTATATAGCTATTAAAACGAAGGGTTCGGATTTGTCCACGTTTTTCGATAATAAGGTATTTTATATAAATATCCTTAAGGCGTTTACTTAGTTTAAAAGTTTCGGTAAAAGTTTTTATAAAAGTTTCGAAAGTTTTTATATTTATAACGTTAAAGAAAAAACGTTTAAATTAAAATGTTAACAATTGTTATATGCGTTAAATAGCTTTAAATTCGGGCTTGGGTTAGGTTGCAAAAGGGTTACTGTTTTTCGTATGTACCTGTGGTTAACCCATGTAAAAGCTACACCTAATTTGGGTAGCGTAACTACTAGCGCGGCCCACTGGTACCTGACAGTGTGTTAAAACTTTTGCCCGATACCACAGTACAGACATGGAGGCCGTATTCTGCGAAGTTTATGTACTTACTATCACGTCGATTGCGGCGTTTCAGGGCGCAATCGATGATTGAGGCTGGCACAGCAACACATACGTAATCCCGCTATAAGTGACAATATTGGTCGAATAAGGACCGCCGTCGTGTCTTCGCGATACGGAGCATTTTTTGAATGGTCGGCGTCGTATTATAACGCTCTAGAGGGTATTTGCGCCGTGCCCTCCAAGGTATTTAGGTTACTATTTTTTTTCTTTTCTTGGTACTCGCATTCGCGCTCGCTAATGCGCTCAATGAATCAAGAGCTGCAGCTGCACTGCATGGCCCTGCCCGTCCTTGGCACGTCGCCCGTCCACCGCGTCTCCTCGTCCTTGTCGCCCGCGTACTCTTTGCCGTCAAACGTGCGCCCGGCCCAGCCGTCCTCGAACGGGTGCAGTGACATGTGCATGATCCGGTCGAGTACGTCCCTCTCGCCGTTCTTCTCCACCCTCTTGATCACCTCATCAAGGATCCACCCCCTGGGGATGAAGCTGGGGTTGACCTTCTTCATGGCCCGCATCCTCCCCTGGTCCTGCTCCTCGGAAAGCGCTTGTCCATCGCTCCAGTCTTCGAGGATGCGCTGCCGCCACTTGTCAAGCCACTCGCCAACCCGTTTCCGGCCCCCCTCGTCGCCTCCCTTGCCCGTGAGGACGTCTTGGTAGAAGAAGACGCCGGCCTTCTCCTGCCTCGCCTCTTCCGTCTCGAGCTCGCTGAGCTTCACGTTGCTCAGTCGACGGAAGAAAAGGTTGAAGTCCAGCTCCAAAGCTTCCATGCTGTCCAGGATCTCGCTGAAGAGCTCGTCGAAGTCGCTGTCCTTAAAATTCTTCAGGCCCAGCCTGGCGGTCATGCACTTCTTGTACTCCCCCAAGAATACGGCCTTGTACTCCTCGCCGATTTGCATGATGATCTTCTCGGCTCTTTTGGTGATCTCGTCGGCTTCCTCTTCTTTGACCCCGTCTTTGATGAAGGTTTCGTCGTCGACTCGTGATGCCGCCCCTATAAGCTCGCCTAGCGCCTCCCCTAGTCGCACCAGGTTCCACCAGATGATACTTGGCTGATTGCGGTAGCTGTACCGTAAGGCGTAATCGTCGTGATTGGGTGTGTACGTGGGGTCGAAATTGTCCATGAAAGCGAATGGGCCGTAGTCCATGCTCAGTCCTAATAGGGAAGTGTTGTCGGTATTCAGCACCCCGTTCATGAACCCGTATGCTTGCCACTTGGCGACTGTGAGTGCGTTGCGCCGCACAATCTCTCGGAATAGGCGCGTAAAGCGGTTCTCGGCCGACTCGGGAGGTCCTTCGACCGCATCAGCAGAAACATTGCGTCCCGGCACAGGAGAGTCGGCGGCTTTGTCTGGATTCTCGAGGCGGCTAGGTAGGTTCTCCCAGCCACCGAAGACGTCTTCGGCAACATATGTCGCCAGCTTGCGGATGAGATCTCTATCGCCCCGCGCGCGTAAGAGATCAAACGTGCCGATGCGCAGCCAACTCTGCGCAAAACGCGCCACGATGGCACCGGGCTCGATCGTCTCGCGACGCACCTTGACCTCCGGTAGGAGCGTCAGGCTCAGCGCCCTCGTTGTCGGCACACCCAGCGCATTGAGGGCCTCGCTGACGACGAACTCACGTATGCTGCTCCTCAGCACGGCCTTCCCGTCGGCAAAGCGACTATACGGCGTCAACCCCGCGCCCTTCAGTTGCAACTCGTACCTGACGCCCGAACTCGGGTTCGTCGTCTCGAACAGCGAGATAGCGCGCCCGTCGCCGAGCTGCCCGGCCCACTGGCCGAACTGGAAGCCGCCGTAGCACTGCGCCCACGGGTATCCGCCCGTACTCCCCTCCTCGTCCCAGCCCTGGATCTTGTTCCCCGCGACCGTGTCCACGAAGTCCCCGGTGTGCTCGTCGCCCTCCCGGATCCCGAGGTCGCGCATCGCGGCCGGGCTCACGGCGAGCAGCTGTGGCCGCGCGACGGGCTGCGGGCGCACCCACGTGTAGAGGGCGTCGCGGACCTGCCGCGGCCGTATCTGGTCCCGCGGCGTCTTGTGAGAGTCAGCGGGCGTCGGGAACAGCGGGTCGGCCGGCAGCTTCGACGTGAAGCTCCAGGACTTGGGTATGTCGTTTATGGATGCGCCGCTGCCGTTTGTCACGGCGGCCGTGGAGAAGTTCGCCGCCATTTGCGCGATTCGTATCTGGGGGATGAGGCTTCCGCGCAGGATTTCGTGAAAAAGCATGTACAATGGGTTTGACCTATAACCCTCCTACCGTAGAAGGGGGCTGCGGAATATTCAAGGTATCAAAAACAAACCCCAAACGAAGAGGACACAGGAGCGCTTCGTATGCCTGTTGGAGGAAGGCGTGTGGTATTATGAGGCAAAAAATGCTGCAGCGAACGTCTTTAAGTTGAGCTTTATAGGCATAAGTAGGTAGGTGAGCACAGCGGCAGAATAGATAGAGTGGCGACCTTAGGAAGTTTGCAAGCTGTGCTACATTAACCGCGTTTGCCTTCCATTGGATCAGCAGCAATATGTACAAACTCCAATTTGTCAGCAAATGGACGGAGAAGATGGTCCTTTATTAGGAATGTCTTTTTTGAACTAATTCAAAGGTAAGGCGGATAGTTTATGAAACAGATCATCGAAATGCCTCGAGGAAGTCAATTGCGGTGGCGATAAGAACCAAGAACAGGTACCCTCCCCGGAGCCCACCACCGTTCCAACCTTATGGGCCCCCACGGATGGCTAGAGGGCTTCAGTGGATAACGTCATCGTCAGGACAATTACCCCTCGTTGTCGCACATGACGGCCCCACTAAAGACATATTCACTTTTCGAGGGCGTTTCGGCCGTGTATCGATATTCGCTGTCAAGTACACTGCTTTTCAGCGGTAGTCCAAGGCTTTTGATATACCCAACCTCCAAGAGCCATGCACCCTGGTTGTATGATTCTAGCTACAGTAGATGCTAGGTTTAAAAGGACTGGAATTGGTAGGCTATAAAAGATACCGGCTATGGATCCTGAACATACCTGCAATACGTAATACACATGAATATCGAACATGGAGCTCCCCTGCGTCACTACCATTGACCGATTCTGCGGCTGCTGTTAATATGGGTTGATTAAAGGTTGCCTGGGTAATCGAGCATACTTCACACTTGCGTAGTTCACTAAAGCTGCGTTCACTCTATCGGTCCGTAACGTTCAAACTGATAACTGTAACATATACAATGCATTCCATCGCATCTGCCTTCAAGCCCACTGCCTCGGGCCAAGCACCGAAGCAACACCCGGAGTATATCCCTTCACTGAAGTTAAATGACGGCAATGAGATCCCACTCGTACGCACCCTACCCAAAATAGCGAGAGGAGCAGCAACTCATTGTTATGGATATAGCTCGCATACGGCCTGGGAACGGCTCGGATGAAGAACCACGAAGCCGAGGTAACCAGGATGACGGTTGCGGCGATAAATACAGGATTCAACCACTTAGATGGTGCTGAGTGTAAGTCGGAACCGCATGAGGCATTATCATGTTTTGAATCAGTGTACGCGGGCGAGAGCGGATAGGGGGGCTCATTCAAGTTTAGCCTACCGAAACGAAACGGAGCTCGGCAAGGCGATCAAACAATCCGGCGTGCCGCGCTCTTCGCTCTACGTGACTACAAAGCTGCAGAACGCGAAGCGACTGGACGTGCAGACGGCGTTCGCGAACTCCCTCAAGAGGCTCGGGCTCGACTACGTGGACCTGTACCTCGTCCATTCACCGTTCATGGCCGACACGCCAGCGCAGCTGCAGGCGATCTGGGAGGAGATGGAGAAGATCAAGGAGTCGGGCAAGGCGAAGTCGATCGGTGTCTCCAACTTCTTGCAAGAGCACCTCGAGACAGTCCTCCTGACCGCCAGGACCCCCCCGGCCGTCAACCAGATCGAGTACCACCCCTACCTCCAGCATGGGGGCCTGGTCGGCTTCTGCCGCCAGAAGGACATCGCAGTCGCGGCATACGGCCCGCTCACGGCCGTCACAAAGGCGAGGCCCGGGCCCGTCGACCCGATCTACGCGGACCTCGGCAAGAAGTACGGCGTCTCGGAGGGGGACATCGCGTTGCGGTGGGTCATCGACCAGGGAATCGTGGCCATCACGACGAGCTCCAGCGAGCAGAGGTTGAGGGGTTACATCAACAGGCTGCCAGGTTTCAAGCTCACGCCCAAGGAGGTTAATCTCGTTGCCGAGGCTGGAAAGGGTATGCATTATCGGGCGTTCTGGACAAACAAGTTTGCCCCAGATGATCCTCGGTAGATAGTGAATATTTTCGATCAGAAAGGAAGGGCCCGTACTAGCAGACGCATGGGCCACATGTATATATAATGGGCACCTGTCTGCCCGCGGGGAATATAATTCATCTCACACGAATACCCAGGTTCGTGCAGGTAATAGACAGCGGGTTATTTGGAGAATTAGCCTTACCGAGACGTTCCACGGAGAGGTTAACAGTGAACATTAAAAAAATATTCTAGAACCTAGTACACTCCTCTCTTGTGATTGTCAGTTCCATATTATGCCGAGATGCTGTTGTGCATTCCTGTCTGTGCCTTCACTTCTTCGCAAGAAACGCTCTACTGCACCTCTTGCTTGATGCTCATCTCTTGGCTTCCACCGCTAGTAACACTACCACTAGGCTCTCCGCGAGGATCGGGGTGATAGACACACGCGCCAATGCCATCCGCGTCGCATCGATCAGCTACTCTTACACTCTTGGTACTCCTCGGGTTGGGAGTTCCGGGATGTAGCAATGCTCTGTTTCCCCACGCCCCTCTCGGGCGCTTTCATACCCGTTTTGGAGATGATCGTTCCGTCTGGGGCTGTTGCATTCTGCAAGGACTCTAGGGGATACGCCCCACTCCTATAAATGTCGGACCCATAACCGTAAGTACCATCCAGATCAATCTCTATACCGAACCCGGATCTGAAGGATCGCATGAACGTCTTCAAAGTTGGGACTGTTGCCGACAAAATTGACCAAAAAAGTTGCAATTGTTGAAAGACGAGAGCGGGAATGATGGCTTTTGAGAAGTCGGCACTTTTCGTATATGTCGAGACGTAGTGAAGATGTGCGCCAGCGAGGGCAATGACGGGCAACCTGGAGCCAAACGTAACAACTACTTGGATTTTGATGTCTCCTTTAATTTAAATGGGCCCCATAAAGAGGACCGTAAAAGTACTAAAAGAAATTCGATAAAAATAGCTAGTAGTAAATAATTTAATTAATTATAAATTAATATATTACGTTAAAATTATTATATATTAATGTATTATTATGTTAAGTTATTTAAGTTTAAATCTTATTATTTAAATTATTTTACAACTACGAAATAAAATAATTAATACCTTTAAATATAGTAATAATTATTCATTTTTATTATTAAAATAAAATATATATCTTATTTTTTATATATAATATAATTAACAAAGTAAGATAATAGTCGAATAATAGTAAATTATTTTTAAAATAATAAGCTTATTAATAAACTTTTATTTAAGTTATATATATTATATAAATCCACTTATATATATGTATGTAATAAACGGATCAGCTGTATATATATATATACATAGCTAAATACCTTAATAGCACTTTACCTTATATATATTATAAAAATACGATATTTTATAAATATATTTATATATAGATATATATAAGTTAATAACTAGTTATTAAAGTTTTATCGTATTTTTCTTATATCTTTTTATTATTTTTTCGTTTTAACTATTAACTTTTAATTATTGTTAATAATTATATAATTAATATTTTCGATTAATTCGATTATCGTTATAAAGATATATATATTTTAGCGTAACTTAGTTAATATAAGAATACAGCCCCTTATAACTAAGAAAACTAGGCTAGGACAGAACCTTATATAAATTCTAATACGAAACTATTTAATAACAGTTACTAATACGACTTAAAAAGAGTTCGTAACTTAATAAAGCTAATAATTAGTTTAAATATTTAATAATTATTTTAGTAACTTATTCGACGCCTAACGGGTTAAAAATTTAATTCCTTCGGAAAACGTATTTTCCAAAACAGATTAATTACCCCTGCTACATGTTAAGTCGTACCAAAAATATATACGTACCAGAATATCTAAAAGGTTAAAAAGTCGAATAAATAGCTAGAAAAAACCGAATAAATAAATTTAAAATCGCGTAAAATAACGCGCATGAAAAAATTATACCGCCAAAAAGTAAAGCGATAATACTAACAATAAAACGGTCGAAAGTTATAAAAATCACGCTTTAAACTTTTTATAATTTACGTATTAACGCTACCTTTAACTATAATAAGGCTCCTTTTTTAGCCTTAGTTAAATAAAGCTTAATTAAAAACGTTACTATTAAACTTAACCAGATACGAGTAGCTACTATTAAATAAAAAATTCTATATAAAAATCTAGTCGTACAAAAGGGGTAACTTAGTAGCTTTAAAGACAAAAGCCTTTAAAGAGAGAAGTAATTATAAGAATATAGCCTTTTATAACTAAGAAAATTAGGTTAGAACAGGATTCTATATAAATCCTAATATAAGATTATTTAATAACAGTCGCTAATACAACCTAAGAGGGGTTCGTAACTTAATAGAGCTAATAATTAGTTTAAATATCTAATAGTTAACTTATACCTATTATTATTTCGGCGCCGTATATATAAAACTAGTTATTAAACATTTTTTAAATAAGTTATTAAATTTTTTAATAAGTAATTTTTTATTAATTTCCGTTTTCGTTTACCGTATCTTCTTTAAATTGTCGGTATTTTATTTTTAATTTTAGATTTTTTCTAAATATATTTTCCCTTTTTTTCCGATTATTTACTATAGTTATATTTTTTTCGTAATAACTTTTTTAAATAAATATAAGTCTTAATTTAATTAAAATTTTAATAATTATATTTATAATAATAACTATAATTCGATAATATTTAATAAGTTTTACTAGAATTATAATAAACTGTTTTTATTTTAATTTTTCGGTAAATATATATTAACTGTCGAATAAACTTTAATTAATATCGTAACGCTATATAAATAATTTTTATTATCGTTATACTACGTAATTAAGGTATAAGTTTATAAATATATTTAAGCCAGTTATTAACGCTTTATTCGAATTTAATTAGTGTATCGTATTTTTTAAGAATATTTATTTTATTTTTCATATAACTTATACTAAAAAAATATTAAACGTAGAATAATTACGATTACGAAAATATAGTTTATATATTATTTTATTATCATTACCGTGAAAACCATTGATAGTTGCCGTGTTCGAAGATACTGGGTAGAGTATCTATCGTGTTAATTATTGGTGTAATTACTTCGTGTCTTTAGCTTAGCCTGGATAATACGGCTTGAACCTAACGACCTTGCATATATTATTTTATATATTTTAAATTTAAATATAAATTAGTAAAAAGTTCTCTTAATTTTTAATTTATTTTTATTATTATTAATATATTTCTTAAATAAAATTATTTAAGTAATTAATGTTAAAGAAATGTATAAAAGAATATAGAATGAAAGTCTTAGACTTAGTCCCCTCGAATAGGGGGTGTGCGCCTACCTTTCCGGAGGAAACCTCCAGATTATTAGATATGTACGAGAGGTTGCTCGCCGCCTCGGCGCACTCCGCTTACCCCCAAGTGCTGGCGTATTGGATCGCGCGCGTCATGCGCCTCGGCTGGCGAAAGCGTTGCAACACAATAGCCCTCGTAACTAATAGCATTACCCAGGTCAACGGCTTCTAAGGCTCCAGGGCTCCAGGATTTGGGTTACAGACCGCCTAATGCGCTTACCTTTACTTTCCTATTTGGGATGTACCAGGTGGCGCCAGGTGTTGCCGAAACCTTCCTATTTGGGATGTGCCAAAATCCCAATACGGCAATCGGTTCTAAGGGAGCCGGATTTTCGACACAATAACCCTCTCATTCCGTTCGCAAGCTCACTATGTCACGAGGGCATTTCACTTAAAGTTCCTGTGTCGGGGTCTGGGCTGCCACTTTCGGCAGTCCAGACCGACAACTTCTTGAACCCCCAAAACACCATGACAAGTACATTTTAGCGGGGGCATACGTAGTTTCCGCACTGCAGCCTGGAAGCCTGGCATCGTTTCTTTTTAACTTTATTCTTTTTCCTTCCTATCCGAGTCTCCTCGTTAGATACTGGACCTATCGACCAGCCCTACCTGACTCCTTGAAGCTATCCTTAACAGCCTTATTCTCACCAGTCTGCTGGTGATAAGGCAGAACCCTCAGAGCACTAGCCATCCCAAGTCTTAGCATCCTGAGAGTCAAATATGGACTTGGACCGTGCTTTTGTCCGCCAGTTTCTGTGTGATGGAACATGTGGTTTCCTTCAAGACCAGCACCTAATAAAGTTCGAGGACCTCAAGAGAACCTGCATTTTCTGCAGATTGTTGAGAGACATTGCATCTCATTTCGTGGATGTCCAACAAATCCAATATGTACAAGCCGAATTCCGCCTTGGAAATCGCGGTCCGGCGACACTTATTATCATGAAGCATGGGTCCACGGTTCCAGAGAAGGTGATTTTCTACTCCGAAGATGAGGTATAGGCGCCCAATGTTAGCCATCAGTCTTTAACAGAAGCTGACCCGCCCGAGCAGGTCCCTATGTTACCTCAACTCGGTTTACTGAAGCCTCAACCAAAACGGATCGATCCTGATACCGCTGCTGCATTTGTGAAACAAATGGTAGCCCATTGCTCCGACTGCCATGCAGGCTGCTCGGATAGGGGGCCCAAGCCACTGCCAAAGAGGGTCCTCAAAATCCGCACGAGTGGAGAGACTCAGGCCGTCCAACTCGTCGAACCCCCTGCTGGTCAGCTTGGGCGATACGCAACGCTCAGTCACTGCTGGGGTCCAACCCAACCTGTCAAGACCCTGAATTCTAATCTTAAACACATGCGCACCTCTATTCCCTTCGAATCTCTGCCCATCGTTTTCCGGCAAGCCATCCAAGTAGCTATAAGTCTCAGCCTTGAATACATCTGGATCGATTCCCTCTGCATTGTACAAGACGATACGGATGACTGGGAAGTTGAAGCGTCCAAGATGTGTGAATACTACGAGAACGGCTTCCTGAACATAGCGACCGCGGCGTCTCCCGGGCACGGCGTTCCCTTTCTAGGCGAGACGGACCCTTCATGGTGGCCAGTCAGTTTCGAGCTTCAGGGTATGTTGGGCGACAAATATCGCATCTGGGCAACGCGAGCGGTCGAGGATCCAGACGTACTTGCCGCAGGGCAGCTATTCACACGCGCCTGGGCGTGGCAGGAGTCAACACTAGCGTCTAGCACCGTCTATTTTACGAAGTTTGGGCTTATCTGGGAGTGTGTCGAGGGCATCGAAGCCAACCATGTTGATGTGGGCATCTCTGGGAAAAGATTGCGCCAGCTGGGTTTTTCCAAGAAACTATCCCAACTTAGCACCGCCATCGCCGAGTTCCACGCCAAAGACAAAGAAGCACACGGCTCTGAGCAAGGAGACAACTTGCCAACTTTCCGGGGTCACATGCAGAATCTAGCCGCGGAAATCAAGGGTGGTGGCCGCTTAGCTTCCAATCCCTATCTTGTCAACAAATTGGTAGCCGCCATCGCCTACGGTGCAAACTGCCTTCCACCTGAAATGCCTCACTGGAAAGGGCTCCAAGACATGGCTCAGAGCCGTGGCGTGCCCGCCGGCGACATCTCAGCCGTCTGGGACCTCTGGCAAAAGCTAGTTGAAGCCTACTCGGCAAGGTCCCTCACCTACGAGACTGACAGGCTGCCCGCTCTAAGTGGCGTGGCCTCAAGAGTCCACAGACAGCTGGGATTTCGCTACCTTGCAGGGCTTTGGAAGGAGGGTCTACCTGCCAACCTCTGCTGGGAGAGGAAACCTAAGCACGGACACGAGAACCAGGCTCTTGTGCCCGTAAGTTCAACATACGTCGCTCCGTCGTGGTCATGGGCATCCATAGGGCATCAGATCAAACACTGCTTCGAGAACCGCGGCTTCCATTTCGAAGCCGATGCCACTATTCTCCATGCTCACTATGAAGTTCCTGGAAAGAATCCTTTTGGAGTGGTATCGGAAGATTCCTACCTCTTGCTGAGAGGCCAGCTTTCGTATATCCACCTAAAATGCCAGGATTCGTTCAACCCTGAAGCATATCTCATACTGTTAAAGAGTGGCGAAGAACAACCCGGTGCATCTTCTTCTGCTTGTCCAGAAGACAAAATAAAAGTTGACGCGAGTTGGTTCTTCAAGCCAGACTGTTTGCTTCGAGTGTCTGAAAGCGGCCTGTCACGGTCGACAGAGGAGCAGATACGTACGAGCTTCTCGGTGACAGTGCCTTGTCTGTACCTGGGTGCCGGACGATACTCAGGGACAGCGGGAGAATATCTTGGTCATGCACGACAACACTTCGCTCTCGCTCTAGAGTCTGTCAGGACCAATGACAGTTCATTCCGGCGTATAGGCCTGATCTGTTCGGAGTTACTGTTGGAAAATTCAAGGATTCCTCTGCTTGATGAGGCAGTTGTGCAAGACGTCTGCCTCCTGTAGGACACGGTTTCCACTTTAGACCGCATGCCTACTGATGGATCATCCATCGTGATTCCTGTATGTCAATGCCAAGTTGGCCATGCTGGTAGTCGGCGTATCGGGATGTCCGTTTCCTAGTATCACCCTCCTCGGGCCTAAAGCGCTGCTGCGCACCCGGCTCACCCTAATTTGTGGTTCGTGGTAGGTTGAAGTTGCCCCAATGGTGATTCTCACGGAATGGCTCACCCTGATTACCCAAGATAGCACCCTTGAAGTGGCGGCGAAGGGTAGCGCCCGAGGAAGCTTTGAAAGCATCTAATGGTATCCGATGCCATAGCATGGAGCTAGATTCCTCCGAGTTCAGTCCATAGAATAGCTCGATGATCATGAGCATAGAGCTGAGTCCTGTCTCACCGCCTTCGAGATCATCATTGTTCGTCGAGATATTTTCAGCCTTATCACCCAAAGGCAGTAAACGAAGGGAAGATTTTTTGTTGAAGTGGGGGTCAGGAAAATGAGATATATTAGTAAAGTGAAATCGACTTTGTCAGTTTGGTTGGCAAAGACTAGCGAAGACAGAAGGTAGTTTTTCTCGGAGATTTGGTCGGCTGCGGTGTGCCGGATTCGTGCGAAAACTATTGTGTGAAGGCGTCGTGTGAGGAGCGCCCAGGAGGCCACGTCGTCTTGGGATCCGCCTCGTTCGTTGTGTTGGGCGACGTCTTGCCGAGCTGCCTCACTCGTACCGTCGTCGCAGCTTGACCAGGCCCGAATTTCGTGTTTACTTAGCCATCGCTCGGACGAGGCCATGAATCGTTCGACATCCTGCAGGGGTACAGATCCGTCATCAATGCCTCCTCACAGCAACGTGCTTCGCGAGCCACTGACAGCGCTGGAGCGAGGCCGTGTCATATTGGGACCCGCCCCGTTCGTACTTCTCCCTTTCGCTGTGCAGGAGACCCCATCCATCACCTCGTCGCGATGCTGGTTCGGTATGCCCTTTTCGCCCTATGAACCCTTCTTGCCATTGCGAGCGCTGTTTCAAGCTGAGACCGGATACCTCAAACGGCCAGCTGATCACTTCCCGTCACTTTGGCTCCTTGTGACAAAAGTCTCTAATCGTCTGGATCTCCTTGCTTATTGTCACGGCGCCTGGACTTCTAGATAGGCAAGGCTGATCCAATTCCTAAAGCTATTGATAAAATAACAAGCTGAAGAACCTGCAAACAGGTCTGGGAAAGAATCCCTCCTTATATACATACAAATTGTATGGTCTATGGGAGACACGTTAAGGTTCCCTAGCTCCAACCTAGTTCTAGGCTGTCGGTTCGGCTCATGCCGTAACACTTATAAGCCTTTTATGTAATAATTTTTTAAATTAATTATTTAAAAACATAACATAATAATAATAATTTAATACAATTAATTAAATAACAGTTTTTTAACTTATTTTATTTGTAGTACTTTTATTATTAACTTTTTTTTAAATTTTCGATAAAATATTTTTAAAAATTTCGCTTTAATATTTAAAAATAAAATAAAATAATAATGAATTTACTCGTTTTCGTTTTAATTAAAAATTATCGTAATTTTCGACCTTTATTTCTTTATATCAGTATAATAGCCTTATAAGGTTTTTAAAATTTTATTATTATTATTTATTAATTTAATATATAATATAAAAATATGGTTTAATGGCTTAGTGGTTACGAGCCTGGGTGTCTCTTTTAATTGCGACAGGCTTAGGCACCTTGTTTCGGTTGGTCTTAAGAGATAGCTGGTTTAAATCTAGCTTGGGCTACCGTTTTTCTAGGTGGCGCCAGTTTAGAGGAGTTAGACCAGTTGGAGCTTTAGCTCTATTACCGTATCGGCGACAATTGGGTGGCTGGGGGCTTTAAAAACCAATTAATTAAATCGTATACGTAATCGATTATTACCGTGTTAATAACCCGTATTACGTTTTTCCGGTTTTTAAAAAAGTACTTTCCGGTCGCGTTTGTATAAAATTATATATATATATAGCTAAATACTTTAATAGTATTTTACCTTATATAATATAAAAATATAAATCTCTTTATTTACGATATTACTTTGTAATTTAATTTTAAATCGTTTTACGTTATTAATATAAAATACTATTTTTAAAGATTTTTTATTAATTTAAAAATCGTTAAATAAAAATGATATTCGAAATAAATATTAATATATATTACCTTTATTACATTTATTATAAAGCCGGTTATTAATAATATAATATGAATCTTTATATAAATATATAACTTTATTTATTTTAATATAAATAAGTTATTTATATAAGCGAATCGTTCGTTTTTACGCTATTTTAATTACGTAACTTTAATCGTTTATTTTTTTAATATTAATAATATAAAACGATTTATAAAACGTGAGGCTACCGCGTCGCCGCGGCAAGTACAATATGCCTTCGTTTTAATAACGTTACAATTGTAATTATAATTCTGAGTTTTCTTAGGCTTTTTTAACCTTGAAGTAACGTTTTTAAGGTTTAATAGCCGAATGAATTTCAGATGTTATTAGGGCCTAAGTGGTTTAATAAAGTTATCCGTAATTATCGTTTTAGTAGGCGTTTATTCGATTTTGCTTTTCTTTATTACGTGGGCTCCGCGGGCCTAATAATTATAAACGTTAACATACTTTAGTTTTGTAATTAGACGTATAACTCTTTTTATAACTAACCGTATCGTCTGTTTATTTTCCACGTAAATAATAAGGTTTTCGCCTAGCTTTATGCTTATGGCCCTGGAAAACCTCTTTATAAAATAAGGTTTCCTTAACGGTTTACGAAAGGGTTAATAATTTAGTTTCCGTACTTAAGGTAATAATTGTATTTTGTTTGTTAGTTATTTATACGATAAGGTTACCGAAAAGTAATATTACGAATCTTTAGGAGCTTTTTTAATTATGGTTATTTGCAAATAACGTATTATTCGTACATAGGAGCTAACGGACGTTAAGGTTTTCGTTACTATCGAATTCCAGGGCTAATTTACGCATGTAGTAAACGTAAAAAATAGCTTTAATTCCGTAAGGCTAAAGGACATATACAAATTAAACGGAAAAGGCTTTTAAGGTAACGGCAAGGTTAATAATATTATATAGCACCTAGGTTTTACCGGAATTAAAATAAATAATATTAATATATAAGGTTATTATAGTTTATAAAATTAATATAACGCTTTAACGGTAATATATAACTGCCTAATTACTTTGCCGAAATATATATATTATTAAGTTAACGTTTATAACAAATTATCCTTAACCTGGTTTTGTTACCTTATAATTAAACAATTACTCCGAAACATCCGGATTCGTTATTTTTATTACTATCTTTAAAACGATACTGCTTTTAATCGTTATAATCGCTTTTACGGCCCGGAAACGGTTTAATATACGTAATCCTTTTAATTTTAATACGATTAACCCGAAAATAACAATAACAAATTCCTTTCGTAATATAATTAAAGTATATATTATCCGTTAACTTACTATTACTATGGCATTTATTATAAAAATACATGCTACCGTACTGCTTATCGTATAAACATTAATCATACGGGTCGTCTTTATCGTTTTACGTAATACGGTATCGTACAGCTATATAACTGTCGAGGAAATTATTATTTAAGCAAAACTTTTTGTCGTTTATATTAATAAATTACCTTTTTATAAATACAGGCGTTATTCGTTTTTTTATAATTTGGCTTAGGGCGAAATCGTTTCCGATAAAATTTCCCAAATTATTAATTATTATTTATCCGTAATTCTGTTATTTTTAACGGGTTAAAAACTATACCCGGTCCATATTTTTATCCTTATCGGTAAACTAATACGTTATATTAATTTTAATAATATGTACGTATTAAATACGTACTTACCTTAAGGTTTTTTTCCTTATTTTTAACCCGAATTTATCCGTTTCGGCGTTATTAACAAAACGGTAATCTCGAAATTAATAATAATTCCATATATTTAACGTCGGAATTATTACTAATAATAAATGCTAATACATAATTAATCCAATTAACTTATTAAGCCAAACTAAAAAAATAAATAAAATAATATAATATACCTTATATAACATTTAAACCGTTTATACTTTCAGGATCGTATAAATTAAACTGGTTTTATATAACGTTAACGGAACCTAAGTAATATATTATATCGTTAATAAAAGGCGATAATAATAATAAATATAAAAATAAGTAAAATAATTATTTACCGGTACTAATATTTGCGGCTTTATATTTTATAAAAATACATAAATTATTTAACGTAATAACATTAGATTTTATTATAGCAAACATAATAATTAATTAAATATATCAACTGTACTAACGGAATATTAAATATATAATAACTTACCTTTAACCGTACCGGCATTATTTCGCCTAATATTACGGGTTTACAAAAACGTTTTACTTATTATAATACAACCTGCGATATTATTATAAACAAACCTATTTAGCAAAATAAGAATTACGGTATTATTACTTACCTTACTAAATACTTAAAATATACGGAATTTAAGTTTTGCCTGTAAATCTTTAAGCCGATAAAGTTACGGATAATTTACGGTTTATAATATTATTATTAACTATCGTACTTATATTTTAATTATAATAAAAATAAAAAATTTTGCTTACTTTTTGCGCTATCGATAACGGCCGGCGTTTTTATATTAACTCGGCTAAAGGTACTAGCTAGGCCCGTATCCGAAATTAACAAATAATTAAATATATACATATTTATTAAACCGAAAAATATAGAAAAGGTATTATGTACTTTACTTTTATTCCGGCGTACTTTTTATCGTAAAATTAATAATTTTACGATTTAAGCGGATTTGGGATTATGCTAAATTTATATAAAAAAATAAAAATTTAAAATAAATATTTACGTATTATTTAGGTAATACCGGAGGATAAACTTACTTTAGCAATTACCTATAATATTACAACCTAAATTATTTTTATTTTTATTATCTTAAAAATATAAATATATAAACGTATTTTTTTAAAATTCGCGTAGCAAATTATTATCATTTCCTGTTATAATAATACCATATTTAAATATATTATAATAATAATAATAATAAATAATAATACGGCGTTAATAAGCGTTAATGTAATATAATTATATAATAAGCAGATATATAATAGTAAATGTTACGTAATAAAAAAAAATAAACGCCTAATAAAATGTACGATAGGAAAATGCAGATATTATTAATAAACGGCGCAGATATAATAAGGAATTCGTACGCGTACGACGAAAAAAAAACGATAGAAATAGTTATTATTAATAACGAAAAAAGGAAATTAATAAGTTAAAGATGTTTTAATATATACAGGTGAAAAAAAGGTATATATATATAGCTAAGTTTAATATGTGGAAAATAAAAGGTACAAATTGCGTTTATTTTAAGCCAGTAATTTTTATTTACATAACCTTATTTACAAAATAAATTTAAACTTATACATATTATACGTACTTATTACTACGTAAAATTTTTTAATATATTTCTGATAATATCTTTAAATTCCTAGAAATAAGGAATTTAACGTTATTCCATTTTTTATTAATACCTTCCTGCCGTTTATTAAGAATATTAAAAAAATAACGTTTGCATAAGTTTATCGAGTTTACCGGCATTTCCGGATTCTTATTAAAACTTGGTTTAATATTATAAAGTTCGTATTATTAAACTTGGGCTTTATGGATTTTCTGCGCAAAGAAGGCGTAATTTAAAAAATAAAAATTATTATCCTTAATATTTTTCATATTTATAATAAAGATATTTTATTAATACGGACTAAATATAAATTACTTTTTGCCTTAATAAAAAAATTCCGAATTTATATTACGTAAACTTCTAATATACCTTTATATTTAATACGATTTTTTATTAACCCGTTAAAATATTTCCCGATAATTACGAAAATGTTTATATTATTATTAAATATAAAACGTTACCGGTAGGAAGTTATAAAGTAAAGTAATGATTTTAAGCTAACTTATCGGTTAAAACGAAATTAGGGGATTTTAAATTAATTCGATATATTATAATCGGTTTGTAATATATTATTAATATTAATATATTATTAAATAAATATCTGGTAAGTTTTTTAACATAAAGGTTATACGTTTTGATATATTTTTTAATTATTTTTAATATTCGTAACCCAGGCTTAATTGTCGGCTTTTTGCTTATTTAAATAACGTACCTCCGTTAATGCTATTATTTACTTAGGTTTCTCGTTTATAATTCCTTAATTTTTTTCCGTTCGTATTATTTTTTTAGTTACGCCGGTAATTTCGGCCTGTACTTTAGGCGCTACGTTAATAACTTTTTATCCAAATTATCGAACAGTTCGTTACTGGGTTATATTATAACTTTTCGGAACCCGAGCTTAAGGCATAAAATAAATACTTGCTTTCGCCTGAAAAACGCGTTTATAGTAAAGCAATACCGGTTCGTTGCTATTATCGTCATCGTCGTTAAAATATTAGTCCTTTACGGAAAATATTTCTATTACCTTTTTCCTCGGCTTAATTTTAAGTTTTACCAATACTTAATCGATATGTTAATTATTAAAATAATTATAATTAAAATTAAAAAAATAATAACGATTTTTCCAATTATAAAAACGATTAACGTAAGTTATTTACATAATATACAGCCAGCTATTATCCGATAATACGATACAGCTTTTAAAGGGCTTTTGGTAATAATTATATCCCGGTTCGGTTTTTTTTCCGGTAAAATATATTACCAAAACGATAAAGTTATGGGCGTATTTATTATTAAATCTTTTACCCCGAAACTTTTTATTTTACGCAATATTTCGAATTTGCGATAATTTTATAAATATAAAAAATATTAAAAAATATTGTTTAATTTTTTTCTTTAAAATATTTTTAATAATAATTTTTAATACGTTAACTTTTATATACCGCTATATTCGTTTTAATAACTTTCTATTTCGATAAAAGGAATAATAAAATTTAAAATTAAAAATAGCTATTTGCATATATAATTAGGCCGTTTCGTTATTATTATAGTTTTCGTTATTCCCGTTTTTATAGCTAACGATATATAATAATAAAAAAATAATTTCGCCTTAAGGCCGGTTATATTAAATTATGGTAAAAATTTATTATAACGGAATTCGGCAAATTTATTAAGCTAGGTATTAACGCCGTTATAAAGATATTTTACGTTACGTTACATTTTTAAATACTTTTCCGGGTAGAAAAAAACGTAATAAAAAACCCGTATTTTATAAATTATTTTTTACCCCGGAAAACTATAAGCTATTAAGGTATATTTTTTTTTATTATATCGGCTTTCGTAATAACTTTTATTATTCGATTAATCACTTTTACTTTTCGAATTATTTTAAAATAAATAAAATTTTCCAAATCGTAATTTATCGGTAAAGCTTATATAATAATCGTTTCCGAACGTTAAATATAAAAACGTATTAAATTTTTTATTATTTTTACAAAATAATTCTTTTTTTTTTATCAAGCGAAAAAAATATTCCGGGTAAATCGTAAAATAAAAAATTAAAAAAATCGGACCTTTTTATTTCGAACGTAATAATATTTAGAAAAAATTAAATTTCCGTTTAACTAGCGGCAAGGGTTAATTTTATCTTTTTCGTAATAACGCTTTCATCGGGTACGTAAAATTTATAATTACGGTTAGGATTTAAGATTATAACTTAAATTTAACGAAAAATATTTTTAACTTTAATTTAGTTATATATAATCTTAAAATTTTTAACGTCCCGGTTTAGTTTTTAAACCTATAGCAGAAATAGGTTGCGATTTATTATATTAATCGTTTTAATTTTATTTTAAAGTTAGTAATTATAATCCAGCTAAAAAAAAATTATACAGAATTATTAAGGGCTATTATTCGAACTTATTTTAATGTAAATAAAGCTACGTTTATATATATTATTACTTTTAAGTAAATTTAACCTAATAAAGCCAGATATTAATTACAACAAACGTTAATAAGTACTTAAAATCAAATTAAAACTAAAGGGCAAGTTTATTTATATTAGATTTACCGGCATACTGGTTATTAATAAGGACAAGCTTTAGTAACGTAATTACGTACTAAATACTAAGCTTCTTACTTTTAACCTTAAATTAACTAAATTTCTTAACGGTATTTTCGTTTTTTTTTATCAGCTTATCGATAACGTTACGATTTATTTAACGTAATTCGCGTTATTAATTAAATTCGAAATTTTTCGGGTACTTATTTACTAACCGCTTAATATCCGGTCCGTTTTACGAATTACGGAAATAAATAAACGTTTTTAATTAAAAAAGGCCGAATAAAACGTAATCCCGATTATAAAATTAAAAGCTTTAATATTTTAATATTAATACTGTTACAAATAATATATACGTAATATAACGTTTATAATAAATTTATTTTCTAAGATACAAATAGTATTAGGTAATACCTTAACGGCACCGTTAATATTTACGGCAAATTTTACCTCATTTACGTTTAAAATTTTTAAATATACCTTTCCTTTTACGATAAAAACGATACATATCCTGCCCCTGCATTAACGTTATGGTCCAATAACGGAAACGGAAATTAACGGCATTATTACGTTCGAAATTAATAAACTAAGTATTAAGGTTTGGTTACTTTTAATATTAACGGCGGAAACAGGTATTTATTAGGCGATAGCACTTAATATTAACGAACTAAATAACGAAATTTAATTAAAATTATTATTTTACGAACTAAAATAAATTTTCCGACGTTTAAACCGGACCTTATATACCGTTATACCGCTATTTATTTTTATACTTTTAACTTTTTCTAATTTTTTTTTATTAATTGCAATTTATTTCCTTATCGAAAAAATCGGAAAATACAAACTACTTAATTTGCTTACCGTCGTTAAAATTTTAATCCGTAATTATTCGGAGTTATATATAACCGAAATAAATAAAAAATCCGGGTTTTATTTTTAGACGCAATTACGGTATTACTATACCAAACGATTCGGAATATAGATAAAAAGTTATTTTCGGTTTTATAAAATTTTTATTACCGGAATAAAATTAAACGTTTTAATCGAATTTTTTAATACGAATTATATAAACCGCTTAATAACGGTAATAAGTAATAATATTTTTCGTTCCGCCTTTAAAGTATTAATTAATTACTTCGAGACGGCTTTATTAATATAATTTTACGAAAATTATACTGTATTAATGTAATATTTATTACCGAAAGCAAAACTTTTTTATTATTTCTATTACTTTTTAACTAAGTAACGAAATATATTATAATTATTTTGCTAAAAGATTCCGTTTTTGGCTTAACTTATTTTTAAAGGTTTTCCGGAATAAAAGTTTTTTCCGGTAAGTTTTATATTAACCATTCGTAATACTAAAAATCGATCGTTTTTTTAAAAATAAACGACTTATTTAAAATTTATAAAACTAACAATTTCTGCACCGGAACGGCCGTATTAAGTTTTCGCTAATTACGGATAAAAAAAAAATTTATTCCGTAAAAATTATTATATTCTTTATAATAATAATTAATATAATATTATATTCCGTAACGTATATTATTAAGGGCATTAAGGTATATAATAATATATTTTTTAAAAAGCCCTTTTTTACATAAATATTTAAAATAAAAACATAATATTAAAGCCGGCTTTAATTATTAACTTATAATATTTTTAATACCGAGTTTTTATTTTAAAAAATTAATCTACCGTTTTTTAATAACGCGAAACAAATTACCGTTTATAACCGTAATATAATAATTTTATACGAATACGGTAACCTGGATTTCGTTTCCAAATTAGTTCTTATTAAGGTACAGTAAAATATTAATTATAACGCACCGTTTTTCTTTAGCCTACCCATTTAATAAATTACGGGCGACGTTATAAATCGGAATTAATAAAAACTACGCCACGTTAAAGCAGTACAGGGCGCGTATTTTCGTTAAATAATCCAGCTTTTTTTATTCGTATCGGTTTAAGTAAGTTTTGTTTAAGATAAATAATAAATAAGTTTTAAAATTGTAAAAAATTACGAAGCAACTTTGTTTGGGACGCTTTTTTTAAAATCGGGAATTCCTTTATATACGCCAGTATTTTATTAAAAATTACCCGTTTTTAAAGGTTTCGGAAAAATTTTTAAAAAGCGTTTTTAATTATTTTACTTAAAAACGTTATCGTTTACTTTAAATAAAATAACATAAGTATTTCCTATATCTAGATAACGTTACGGCGCCGGGAAAATCCTTAAAGCTAAAATATCTTAATATATTTTTAAAGGGGTAATTAAATTAACTAGTTAAGCCAATAATTAAAAAAGGTATATCTAAGAAAAAAGGGAAAAGGTAACAAATTATCCGGGGTAACCCAATTAAGGGGGGAAAATTATTCCTGGAACTAGTTTTTTAATTTAAAGGTTTTTTAAGTAAACCGAAACCTAATATTATAAATTCGGGCCTTAAATTTTACAAAATGCAATTTTATTTAAATACACCGACCCTGGCTGGTTTTTTTACGGATATTTACATTAACGTAGCCGATTATTTCGAAAAAAATAAATTATTAATGTTATAAATTCGTAACGTATTCTAACTTAAAATTAATAAAGTACAGAAAGTGAATAAACCGAAACCTCCAAGTTGCTAACGTCGGAATAACGACAAGACCCGTTTATTTACCTACCGAATTTGTTAAAATTATTTCTGGTTAAACGTTTCGGTATAAGATAAACCCGGCTAAATATCTTAGGCGAAATTTTTATTAAACCCCTGTAAATAACCGCTTTAATTATTTTCGTTATTTAGTTTTTTTTTAATAACTTTCTTAACGGAATTTCGCGTTATTTTTTAGTAAAAATCTCTTTAACGTCGTTATCGTTCACAAGCGCGTTTTATTTATAACATAAGCGAATTTAACTTTAAACTTTACAAAACCGGAACCGTTTACAATTTATTTACTTTATATATAAGCATTTTTTAATATATATATAAGAACATATAAAAAATGCTAAAAAATACTGCCTGCTTTACGCCGCCGTTAAGGCCCTATAAAAGGCGGTACCGGTAAGGCGTTAACGTATATGCGTTTGCAGTTATAGCTGTTCCGAAAAGGAAGATAACGTAAAAGGTATTCGGGTTAGTAACTATGTAATTACTGGCCAGATCTGGTCTAAAACGATAAAAATATATCCAGGAAAATTTTTTTTTTATAACATCCTAACTTATTCGAATAATATATACTGCTTAATCGGATATTATTTATTATCCTTTCTGCTAAATATAATAAAATATCTAAACCATTCCATAATTATTAAATCGTTATCGTCTTTTTTATTATATATACCTTTTTCTATCTTACCGTTTAAGATAATTACGTTATCATCCAAAACGATTACGTTATTATTTTTTACAACCGTTAAAAAAAACCCCGGAAAAGGGGGTATTAAACGTTTCCGATTTATTTCTTAATTGAAAATATTGCAAATTCGTAATTTTACGGGAAGGTTATTAACGCTTATAGTTTTTTAAGGATAAGCTTACGGATAAAATCTTTTAGGCTTATTTGATAACCTTAAAAAAATATAAGATACAGGGATAGGGTTGGCATATTATCGTTATTTATAAAAGGAAAATAATATAGGTTGCTTTAATAGAAAAATCTTAATCGTACCGGTAGGATATAGGTAAATTAAAGGTAAACGAAATAATATTAAGTAAAAAAATAACGGCGTAAATTGCTTTTATAAAGCGATCGTAATTGTACCGGTAGGATATAAGTAAAGTAAAGGCGAACGAATATAAGGTATTATTATAAAAAGTAAAAATAAATTAAATTCGTACTGGCAGGATATAAGCGAATTAAAAATAATTAGGTATAAAGTATTATTATAAAAGGTAAAGATAAACTAAAGTTATGCCGGTAAAATATAAATAAAATAAAAACGCTTAGGTATAAGGTATTATTATAAAAAATAAAGATAAATTAAAGTCGTACCGGTAAAATATAGGTAAAGTAAAGGCGAATAGGTATAAGGTATTGCTATAAAGGGTAGAGGTAAATTAAAGTCGTACCGGTAGGATATAGGTAAGGTAAAGACGAACAGGTATAAGGTATTGTTATAAAGGGTAAAGGTAAGCTAAAGTCATACCGGCAGGATATAAATAAAGTAAAAGTGAACGGGTATAAGGTATTATTATAAAAAATAAAAATAAGTTAAAGTTATATCGGCAGGATATAAGTAAGGTAAAGGCGATTAGGTATAAGATATTAATATAGAGGATATTAAATAAAAGGAAAATAACATAAATTATTTTTGTAAAAAGAATTTAATTGTACTGGTAAAATATAAATAAAGTAAAGGCGAATAGGTATAAGGTATTACTATAAAGGATAAAAATAAACTAAAGTTATACCGGTAAAATATAAGTAAAATAAAGGCGAACGGGTATAAGGCGTTATTATGGAAAATATTAAATAAAAGGAAAATAACACAGGCTGCTTTTAAAAATAGATTTTATTCGTATCTGCAAGATATAAGTAAGTTAAAGGTAAATAAGTAAAAAATAACGTTAAAAAAATATTAATTATGTTACAACTAAGTTAATTAAAAGGAAAATTATATAAAATATAGGAAAAAATAATAATTTAACTAAATTTAAGCTTTAATACATATTAAAAAATTATAATTAAAAAACTCCAAGGCTTTTTATATAACGTAAGCTTACCGGAATAACCTTTTTCCGGGTGTACCTACGTAACTTTAAACCTTGCTAACTAATAACATTTCCCGTTTTTTGCAATAGATTATAATTATATGGGTAAAATCTAACTAAGTTTAAAACAAACGAGTTAAAGGTAACGTTATAAATAATATTATACGGGGGGAATTAGTAATAATAAAATCTATTCTTTTTCTAATTTAATATAAATTTAATTTTAGCAATATTATAACCTGCAATATTAGTAAAAAAAATTTTTATTAGAATAGTTTCGAAGCTTTCGGTTTTTAACGTTAGTTTAAAGCGGTAAAAAACTTTTTCCTTTAATTTTTATTATTAAAAAAAGTTAACATTTTCGAAATAAAAGACGTATAATCAAACGAATTATGTAATTATAGCCTTAGACGGATTTTTAAGGAATATTACTTTATATTTTATAAGGTTTCGATAATTCGGAATTTATTTTTTAAAATTTTCGAATTTTAATTAATAAGGCTTAGTTATAAAGATTAACCGATGGAAATAATAAATAATATTAAAATATTAATTACGGAACTAATATAAAATAGCCGTTTAATAATAAGCGGCCCCAAACTACGCCGTTATAATTACGTAAATTAATAATAAGTATACCTAGATAATTAATAATAAATAATCTTCTTAATAACTAAAAGATAAATACCGAAAATTACGTAAATAATATATTTCCCACCTTTTTATAATATTGCTTTATCATTTTTTTATTTAGGTTATTTAATTTTTTAATAGCCGGTTTTATTTTAAACGGTAATTTTATATTTAATTAATGCTTTTTATCGATAGGTAAAAGAAGGTGGAAATTATCGAAACTAATAAGCCTAAATAACTAAATATATATATTTATAAAGTTGGTATATTTTTTAAAGGCGTAAGTAAAGGTTAGGTTAAGGAAAGCTTTTAGCAATATTTTCCTTTATAACTTATATTCTATAATTACAAACGTCGGTGTTAATAAAAATTTACGGCAGTTAAAGGGTTTTATTCGTAATCCGTTTTTTTTTACGTTTAAAATATATATCGTATCTAGGAAAAGAGGTAAGATATCTAGGGGAAGGTCTGAGATTTGGACGTTTTTCGTATCCGAAAAGAAAAACAACAGTATCTTTAATAATCGAGTTATTAAGAAAACGTTAAAAAATAATTTATATACGTAACCTGTTAAATCTAGAACAAATTTTTCCGTAATATATTCTGTACCGTTAATTATTTTTAGCCCTTAGTAAATTTTTTTCGTAATCGTAACCGATATACCTCTTGTAAAAGCAAAATATGCCGGAATTTTTATAAAAAAATTATTTATAATCTTAAATATTATTTAAATAACAAATTAACGTTTTATATTAAATTTATATTTAGGATTATAGTATAAAAGGAAAATGTAAATATTTTGGTTACGTTTTTTTACGAAAGTTAATATAATTTAAAAATTAATTAAATATTTCGTTGAATTTAAAAAAATAATCGCTTTAATATTTTCGGTTAACTTATTTTTACCTAATCCTAATACCTTGCTATTTAAGATTTAAAAGTATTATCTTATTTGTTTTTTATATCGCAATAAATAAAGGATATCTTTATATATAAAATCTATCGTTTTTATTTGCTAATTAAAAATAATAACCTTTCGGAATTTTAATTATAGTTAATAACCGAAATATTAATTATTATATTTGCCGGATTCGAATATTATATCCGTTATTTCGTAATCCTTTTACGTTATAAACTTCCCCGGATATAATATCGGATAAGCTATAACGGAATCGAACTGGAAAAAATCGTTACATAATATAATAATCGAAATATTTCCGAAATCGTTATTATAATAACTTGTTATTTCCCGTAACCTTATATATAGACGGTAAAAATTAACACTTCTTATCATATTATATTTTTTAAGTACAAAAACGTCAGTTTCTTATTATTACTACGTTAAACGTTAATCCATTTTTTTCCGGTATAAACTATTATTACCCTTTATAATACCTAGGTTAATAACCGAATAAATCGTAATACCGTTAATTCCAGCCCCAGCCGATTCCGAAATTGCCGTTAACCTAAGCTTTTTATGCAACTTTTTACGTTTAAAAACCTGGAATAAAATTTTAATAACTTAATTTTTACCTATCCCTTTTTCGCCTTTTAAATAAAAAAAAAACTGGGGCGGGCTGCCGGATATAATAATATCGTTATCTCCAGCACTAATAATATTAACTTCGCTTTCGGCTTTAACTTTATCTACTTTATTTATATAATAAAAAATAATATTAAACGTAACGAATTATTTTTTGTTTAAATAAAAAGCTTCCCGTAATATTACGCTTAAATCTACCTATATAATACCTAAATAATATTCGATAAATATTATAATTAATTAAAACGCGTAAATTCGTTACAAAAATTATAACATAATTATTATTATTCGAAATTAAATAAGATTTTTATTTATTCCAATTAAATTATTATTTTTTAAAGGGGTATATAATCGGGAGGACCGGCGACGTAAAAAGGTCCGCAAATTTTCGGTATAATTAAATATAATATTATTTATAAAGGATTAAATATTATTTAGTTCGCCAGTAATCCGTTATAAAGCCGTCTCGTTTAAATATTTTAAATCAGTTTTTTATTCTTTTACTTATAACTTAATCGATTTAATAATATTTAAAAAAGTACCGTTACCCTCTAGTTCGGAATATAATTACCAATAATATCGTAATTTTAATACGCGAAAAAAACCGATAGCCTTTTTTAAGTTAAAAGGTTGAAAAATTTAAAAAATTTAACGTATAAATAATTCGAAAATTAGAATACCTTTTTTAATCGTTTCGTTTAACGTATTTAAAATACTTATAAAAAAGGTTATTATATTTTCATAATCCGTAATTTTTTAGATATATTTATTTTCGCATTTGTTCTCTTTATTTTCCTTATCGTCTCCGTTTTTTATAAAATCCTAATCCGTATAAACGCCTTATAATTTCGCGTTTTTTATAGTATTTTCCCGTAACTTATAAAAAAAATTAAAGTTATTATTATAATAACGTAACCGTTTAAAAATTATATATTAAAATTTATTTTATAATTATAAAAATATTTCGGTCCGGTTATAAATAAATTATTTTTAAGGAACGAATAAAGTAAAACGTATAATAATAATCCGGACGAAAATAATTAAATTTTCGAAATATAAAAATAATTAACCGGTTAATAACGGAACTTTAAAATAATTTTTAAATATTACGCGTTAATAATAAATACTTTAATATAATAAACTATTAAATTTAATATACCGTTATATCCATTTATTTTCGCGTAATTTTTTTATAATTTCGATTATAATAATATAATCGTAAAGGTAAAAATACCGAAACTTAAAGTTACGTTATTAGTAAACCTGGAAAATATTAGGCTTTATATTATTAACTGGATTTAATAAAATAAAATCGTTTATATTATTTTGTTAATTATCGAGCGTATTAATAGTAAAACGTTATAAATAAAGCTATATCCGGCGGATTGCCTAATATATAGTATTAATATATAATTAACGCTAGTCCGTTTCGGAATAATAATATATATCGTAACCGAAAAAATAATTACAAATATTAATAAAAAATAATTTTCGTTTAAAAAAAATTTTATTTAAGATACGTATTATTAAGTTGGTAATAATAGCGTCGGGGTTTTTTTTTATAAAGTTAAAATATATTATAAAAAAAACGAAACGTTAATATATAAAAAATTCAAATTTTATAACGTAATTAATAACGTAATAAAATAAAGCGAACGTTTTCGTTTTTGTATATATTAGGGAAAAATCGTAATTATATCGCAAAGTTATAGTAATAACCTTATTCTAATAATTACAACTATGTAAAGTTCGCTAAATACAAAAAACGTTATTTTTATTAATATATATTCTAATAATTATCGGTTACGGTTATCTGAATTGATAATTTCCTTTCCCTTTACGGGATTTCCCTTTAATACCGGTATATTTCCGATATATATAATTGCAGGAATAAAATTAAGTTACGGTTACGATTATTTATGCTTTATCTTTTTATTCGTACTTAAAGCGGTTAATGTTTTTCTTTAGATCGAAATTTGGCTTTAGATAATTATAATTAAATAAACGTTATTTCGAAACGATCGAATTATAATTTTCCTGGAAATATTCGTTTACCTAAGCGAAAAATCTTAAAAGTTTAACAAAATTATTTTTAACGTAAATATTTTTAAGCATATTTTTAACGTTTATATTCTTTTTAAATTATAGGATACCGTATAAATAAAAAGCACCTTTATTATTAATTTCGATTATTCCGAAATAATATTTAACCGGACTAAACGTATTATCCTTCGAATTAACGCAAACGATTTCGTTGAAAAAGGTTTACGTATAAGTATAAAATTAACGTACGGAAAAAACGGAGTTCTAATTAATTTCCTTAAATATCTTATATACCGTATAAGTTATATATAATTTTAAACGTTTTAATTAACGTTCGTAATATTTGGAATTATAATAATGTTTATTAAATTTAATACGGATTAATAACGAAAAGTTATTAAAGTTAATAATAAACCAGATAAACGGAATATTATACCGTAAGATTATAAACTTAATTTTATTTTTTTAATTTACCTTAAATTCGTTAAAAAACGGTTATTATCGACCGAAGATAATAATCTTTCGAAAAAAATCAAATATTTAAAAATTACTAAATAATTTATAATTTCGTAGCTTCCAAGTTATATCAAAAAGCTATTCGTTAATTAAGGACTTGCAAATATAACGGATTTGCGGAAAGAAAAATTTTTTAATTCGGGCTTTATTAATCCGAAAACTATTATTTCGAACAATTTTATTAAATACGAAAAAAAGGAAAATAAGATAAATTCCTATATAACTGCTATATTAACGTAACTTAATAAAAGCCTACCTAAAGTTATTAATAATAATATATTAATATTTAATATTTAAATTTACGTTTAAAAACTAAAGTTCGTTTTTTTATATAAATCTAATTCCTTTTATTATTCGTTATTCGTAATAATTAGCCCATTTAATCCGTATAGTAAAACTTTAATAAAAATTAAAGTAAAGTAATTGGAGTTTTATATGTTAAAAAACCGATTTCTAAGGCGAATTCGTATATACGGGCGGCTATTAATTGTATATTTTTAGATTATAGGATTTTTATCGTTTCGAAAGGAAAATTTAATTTTAATAAATTTTTAAATAAATCGAATCCGTTCGGTATTATTCGCCTGATTTTAATCAAATACGAAAAACCCGGACGAAGTAATTATAATATATATATTTAGTTTTTTTTTAAAAATAGCGAAATTATCGGGGTTAATAATAGAATTTTTTATAGGCGGAATATTTAAAGGATTTCTGGTTTTTATAAAATAATATTAAATACGAATTTATAAAATAAAAAGGTATATTACTTAAATAATCGTTTAAATATATTTAATTAATAACCGTCTTAGTCTTAGTTAAAACGTTAATTTAATTAATATTATTAATAGATTTATCGTTATATAATTCCTTTATTTAAAACGAATCCTGCTTTATATTTATAGTAAAACCAGTAAGTTGTTATAAGCGCCGATCGCCATTTTCGCCGTTGGCCGCCATGGTATATTTAAAGCAGAAAACTTATAAGATAAAGGGATTTTACCTTATGGAACTATAACCGTTATATATATTAGCGTTACCGTTAAAGGTAAAGTTAATAATCCGATTATTAAGTTAAATATTTTCGCTAATATTCCGTACGTAGCCGACGTTATTTATATTATTACCGTTGTCGGTATTTAAAATATCGGAATCGTTTGGTATTTTTCGGTTAAATATTGAAAACGCCGATTTTTCGTTAAGTATATAATTTAAACGTTCCGTTTTTTCGTATTCGGCGTTAAGTATATAGGTAATATTATTAATAAAGTAAAGCGGAAGTATTTTTTTATTATTTTTTTATACGTTTTAAAAGGATTCGTTAATAAAAATATTGCGGTATAAATAATTATTAATTTTCAGCCAGGAAAACGTTTTAATTATTACTATTTTATAAAAGTTTAAAAACGGCAAAAAATTATGTTTTTTAAATTTATTAACTTTATATTAAATTATATAAATCTTATTAAGAACGTTTTTAAGGGGGCAAAAAAAAACCTTAGTAACTTCGTAAATATCGTTATTAAATATAGTTATATGGCTTATAATTTTGCGGTATACGGAATTAATAAAATGGTTAATTTCGGGGTTAAAAGAAAACTTCGTAATCGAATTAAAAGTAATATTAATAATAAAAAAACGTTTTTTTAGTGGACGGAAAATATTAATCTTTTCCGGCTAATAATATTCGTAAAATATTTGTAATATCGTAAAACGTACGTTTTTTAAAATTTAGCCCTTTTGTACCTGTTAATAATAAATAATATAGATCCGTAATTTAGCGTTAGGTAATTTAAGAAAGTAATAATTATAGTTATAATGATAAAATATATAATTTTAGTTAGCAAAATATAAAGTCCGAAATTTATTAAGTAAATATTAAAGAAAGTCCTTTATTTACAGTATATTAATTAATTCCGATTTTAAGTATTAAATAAGATAAAATCGATATTAATCGAAGGGAAAAATAATTTCCGTACGAATACTTTTCCAAAAATTCGAGATTATTTAGGTTTTGCGTTATTTTAAAACCGGCTGGAGAAAATTCCGAATAGTAAAAATAACCTTATTGGTAATAAAATCGGTATTTACGTTTTAAATTAATATACAAACAGTTTTACCGGTATTATTTTTTAAAACTGAACGGTTCCGAAAAGGTAAATGGCCGTAAGGAAATAAAGGTGGTTTAATAAAAGTCGAAATGGAAAAATAAACCGATATATTTAAAGATACGTTTTGGACGTTAAAGAAAAAACGGGTATAATAAAAAACATCCCGAAAGGTTAATCGTTAAGTTGCCGTAATCGAAATTATTAAATGCGATTAAGGCGTAAGGGAAAATAAGTTTATTATAACTGGACGAAACGTAAAGGATGGAAATAATTAAGTTAATAATTTATCGAAACGAAATTTTAACTAAGTATAAAATATTAAAAATAGCCGGTAAATTAAATAAATTAAAACGTTTTTAAGTAAACCGGTAATCGTTAATAAAAAGGATAAAGATATAATTAAATTATTAATAAATTTAAAATGGAATTATCGTATAAAAAATTTAGTTAGTAATCGAAAATTATAATTATAAGCCGGGAAATCGAAAATACGTATTAAAAATCTAATTAGTAATCGAAAGTTATAATTACAAGCCGGAAAATCGGAAATACGTATTAGAAATTTAATCGGTAATCGAAAATTATAATTACGGGCCGGAAAGTCGAAAATACGAAAAGTTATAATGGGTAAAAAAAACTGCGGATATTTTGCGAATAATTATTAAGGCAAATAAGTTAATAAGTAAAAGTAAAGTAAAAAATTTAAATTATATAAAAATATAAATAATACCGTAATTAAAAAAGGGATAAATTAAAATAAAGTATATCCGCCTTTTTACGAACATATAATATTGTTTATATAAAACGGGATTTTATAAAACGGATAAATTAATATAACTTAAGCCGCCGGCGCAGCCCGGGAATTATATAAAAATATCCCTAAAATAAAAGAAAGGAAGTTTTTAAAATTAATTATAATTTTCATAATTTTTCGAACATTTTTAATAACTTTAACTAGGAGAAAAACAAGTATTTAGTAATAATATTCGAAATTTTAGCAAATAATATATTAGGTATTTTCGAACTATTATCTTATGGGCGGTACCGATAAATGCTAACGTCGAACTTTCGCTTTCGTATTGTATTATCCGTAAACTAAAGGGCGAAACCGTACCGTCGGCCTTATATAAGCCGATTTTTTACTAATTGAACTAAGATTATATATTTCGGTAGTTTCGTATATTTTAAAAACCGAAATATACCGTTAATTACGGCTATTTTATTATTTCGCGTTAATAAAACGATTATTTGGAAATTAATAATTTAATTAAAAGGTTATTAAAATGTAAATAAGTTAGTTTTTATACTTGTAATATTATTATACCGGGCCCTTAATAGCTGATAATATAGAAAACTTACCCTAAGTAAGCCTATATAAAGCTGAACATATAAAATAATTAAAAGATTAAAGGGTTTCCGATAAGCGTTAAAACAGTACGGCGTTAAATACGGAGAAAAGCTTCCGTTAACCGCCACCGAATATTCCGTTCCTTACCTTTAAAATACCGTAACTACTACCTTCGGAACGGGCGTACTTAATCTTTAATAACGGATAACGGAATAGAAGAACCTTTTTTAAGGCAGTACGTCGTAAACGGCCGTATTACTTAATAGCTTATTGCGTTAGTAACTTAATTGTTTGATATAGTTTTATAAAAGCCGTTATATAAACGTAAATCTAAAACGTTACTTATTAAAATACAGTAGTAACTATTTACGCGTTTTTTAATCGTTATAATAACAAGGTATCTTATATAACGTTAATTTAATTTGCAAATTTAGGTAGTAAAATTACGTTAAGTTACTTTGGTTATAAAAAGTTTTATAAAATTAAAAGTAATATATTGCAAAATCAGCCGATTTTACAAAAAAACTTATAAAAATAAGATATAAACTAATCCCGAAGGAAAAAACGAATAAGGTATTTATTAGTTTGTAAAAGAAATGTTAGTTAATATTACAAAACGTTACAAATTTTGCAAAAACAGGGATAAAAGGGGTTACGATTAATATAAATTTACGAATATAAGCTGGGTTAAAATTAACGATTATTTTAAGAAAACGTACAGGGAAAAAAAAGCAGGATATATACGAGGAACCGCGGAAGCCGGATATTAGACGGATAAAAAAGTTAAGGATAGATATTAATATAAAAAAAAGGATAATATAAGTAAAGGTATGGAAAAAATTTAAACTTTAAAATAAATTATTAAGCTATACGATAAATTTATTTATATTAACGTAACCGCGCTAGGTAAAGCCTGAATTAAGTTTATCCGTTATTATTATCGGCTTAATTGTAATTATCGAAATTCGAAATATTAAATAACAGTTTTTAAAATATAGCTTTATTATGGTTAGTATCGGCGCCGGGGTACAGATACCGGAAAATCTTTTTAACTGGCCTTCCTTTAATTAATTCTTTCGTAATTCGGAACTTTTACTTATTATATGCTTTTTTAAAAACCTTATTTCGAATTAGGAAAAAAGATAAATTATTTTTATTACCGGCAGTTTAAACCTATAACCCATTTTTAATAAGGATAACCTTAATAAAAGCCTTAATACGATAATAATATAGCGGATAATCCTAAATATACGATAAGAATTAATATAACGGTATATAATAAAATTCGTAAATTTATTAACTTTTAATCGGATCGAAAAAATTAAGGTTTTAACGTTAATATTAAGGTATATAAACTTCTAGTTATTACGTAAATAAACCGTAAGGTAATCCAGATTAATAACATCTTATATAATTTTAACGGAAAGATCTATCGGATAATTAAAAGCCAAAAGTTTAATCTATATACCTAAATGCTTTAACTTTTTTTAAATATAGGTATTTTCGTTAAGCTACGATTTTTCCTCCGCCGAAATAATAATAATAAACGGGCGGGCTTAAAAAAAGGCACATATCCGTTCTATGTATTTCTCTTTATCGACGATATGGCACGGAAAAGATAGCCGTAAATCTTAAGCGGTAAAAAACTAAGCTTGGCCTTAGGATAAGGGATATATTGCAATAAAACGATCCTGGGTTAATTAAAGGAAAAGTTTATAAAAAAAGCCGGATATAAACCGGGCACATCCGTAACATAGTCGCCGGTCCATTTAATAGTTTTAACGGTAGAACTGAGATTTACCGATACCGCAGGTTCTAGGTTAATTTTAAACGTTAAAGATATAATATCTCCTTTTAAACAAAGGTATATAACTAAATTATAACGCTTTCGCACTAATAGGGCATTTACTAATAACAAATAAAGTTTGAATACCCCAAATACGGTTTAAATAAATATAAAAAATACCGTAACCGCAGTTACTGCCATAACGGTACCTAACGGACCAAATAAGATCGTAACTTCGGGAAGTAATTTATTTATTATTACGATAAATAACGAAAATAATATATTCGGAAATATCGGGTTTTAATTTAGCGTAACTAAACGAAAAGCGGATAGCAACAATAACGGTATAATCTCCGGCATTTTAATTAAGCGAAAAAATTAATAAGGTAATAATTAACAACGTATTTCTCGGTATAGCTAAGAATAAAATAATAAATAAAAATAATAAACGTATTAAGCGTTAAAAATTAATTGGGATATTGTAAATATCTTTCGGTATAAAAACGGAAAAAAAAAGGATAATAGGTTTACGTAAATCTTAATACCGAATCGTAATAGATTTCGTTAAGGAGTATAATTTTAATATAAGGATTCGGATAGGTAATTTGTAAAATTTTCGTAACAAACTAGCCGTAATACCGTTTATCTGCCGTATATTACGTAAATATAAATTAATTCCGAATTTAACGTAAATAATCGGGATCGATTTAAATATAAACGGAAATCTAGGGATAAATATATTTGTAAATTTAATTAATCCCTAAATAACGTAAAAACAGTTAAAATTAAAATTTTACCTAAAGATTATTAAAAAAAGTATTTAAAACTACTTTTATTATAAAAATAGTTCGTATAAACGTTTCGTAAAAGATTATCCGTAATAAAACCTATTATATATACGTAATAATTCCAAAATCCTTTCCCCGATATATATTGATAATACTGCTTTTTTTGCAACTAAATAATATTAGATGTTTAAATTAACGCCGTTTTAATATTGGTTTTTCGACGAAAATTAAAGGTTTTATAATATTTCGGCGTTTTTAGATTATTACGAAAATTATTACGAATAGATAAGCGAATAAAAATATTTAAACGTAAATCTTTAAGTAGAACCGGTTAAAACCGTAAAATTTAAATATATTTCGTATAAATAATTTTCTAAATAATAAGTTGATATAAAAAAATATTACGAGCAATTATCGTAAAAAAAGGTAAATTAAAAAAAGGTACTAATAAAAGCCGAGTCGAATACGAAAAAAGTATAATATTATTAAGAAAAACTAGAACTTTTACTTTAATATCAACTTGGTCGTATAAGGAACGTTAAATAAAAATAGTAACATTATTATTATATAAAATTCGATACGAAAAGTTTTTTTAAATAACGTTTCGAACGGTAATAATAATATTAAACGTATTATTTAATATTACTTTTTAAATAAGATTAAATATAAATTAAAGAAAAATAATATTTATCGTAATAATATAACAATTTAAACATAAAATAATAAAAAAATCGTAAGCTGTTACGATTATTACGTATATAAAAAAAATAATTAACGGGAAAAAATAATTTACCCGTAATAAATATTACTTAAGTAAATCTTAACGTATTATTTTATTAAAAAATTAAATTTAACAATTAATTACATATTAATTAAACCCTGGCTTAATTTAACCTTTACGTTTCCACATTAACGAAAAAATCCTTTTACGTACTTATAGCTATTATAACCCGTTTTAACCTTAAGTTTTATTAACTTAATACTATTAACGCGTTTTTACATAGCAAAATCAACGAATTTATATACGTACGTTTTCTGCCGGGGTTTACTAAGTTAGGTTTTTACCTAAAGCTTTTAAAAACGCTATACAGCTTAAGGTTATTACTACCCCTATAATAAAAAAACCTTTCGGCAGGCTTAAAAAATTTAAAGCTTAAAGCTTATTCCGAATAATCGTTACGTAATAACTAACTAGATAATGCTATTCTTTTACGTTAACGATATATTTATAATATACAAAACCTGCGATATAATATATACGGACAAGGTTTTTATTAAGCCGATATTAAAATTTTATAATTTATATTATTATTTTACGTAAATTTCTTAAATTTTATTTAACATATATAATATTATTTCCGATCTTTATAATTTTTTCCCTATAAATAATAGTGCCGTTATATTTATAAACCTTAAAATTTATATTATCTGGATTATTTTTTTTTATATTTTTATAATTTTCGATATAATTATCGGTTATATATAATTAAAATATTTTGTAAAATTAAAAAAAAATCGGATATTATAGAAAAAAGGATAAGTAAATAACGGTAATAATAACTTAAGCGAATTTTATAATAGCAAACATTAATATTATTATCGACTTAGTAAAACCGGTATAATAAATTAAAAAAACTATCGGCCCGATAACGATATTATATAAAAATACTAAAAACCTTAATCGGACTTTATAATTAACGTTTTTCTTTTAAACGGTAATAAATCCTTAATATTTCGTTGCAATATAAGTTTACGTTATCCTTTTATATAAATTCCTCCTATTTTACTTAATAAATACGATATTACTTCTAACCTTTATTATTTTTTTTCCCGTAAATAACAGTAATATCGTATTTATAATTCTCGGAATTTATATTATCTAACTTATTTCTTCTTGTATTTTCGTAATCTTCGCTATAATTATCGGCTAAATATAACCAAAACGTTCTGGAAAGCTGGAAAAAACCGAATATTATATTAGGTAAAATAATTAACGGACGGTAATAATAATTTAGCTAAATTTTATACTAACGAACGCCGGTATTATTATTAACCTAACGAAAATAATATAATAAATTAGATAAACCGTTAACCCTAATATTAATACGATAATAAAATTTCCGAAAGTTAATTTTATTAATAAAGGCGGTTTTTGTATAAATTATTTTAAATATAAAAAAAAATTGCCGTTTTTATTATTAATAAACGGTAAAATCCGAAAATTTAAGGCGTTCGGATTACGGTTTTTATATTATTATAAATTCGTTCGTAAAATTATTTATTTGCTTTACGGTATCAATAAAAAAATAATGGCCAAATTACGAATTAATAATATTATCGGGTTTAATAATTATAATAATATATAATATATAATAAAAAAAATTTAAAACGAATAGTTTTAAATTAGGAATAATATAAAATAATAGGAATTCGTAATATATATAAAGAAATCGTAAAAAGTTTTCGGAATTATAAAATTAAATAAAAAATCTTTAAAAACTTCGAAAGTAACTTTAATATACGATAAAAAACCGTTATAAGTATTACATTAAAGTATTACCGTAAATAAATAAAACGAACTGTTAATAATAACATAAAACTATTCCCATTATAATTAATCCATTTTTATTATTATATACCAGCTTTATATACTTAATTTATATTTAAACGAAATATAAAAAAATCCAAAGATTCGAAACCGCGTATTATATTCTTTCCTAACCGAATTAAAGTTTACGGACCAGTATAATATCAGTTAAATTTTATAACGCGGTTTTTACGTCGTAACTTTAAAAAAATAACGAAAACAAATATATAAAAATTACGACGCCGAGAATATAAATAACCGATATTTTTATTAACGCAATTACTATATACCCCATCCCGATAACCCTTATAAGTACGGCATTTATTATAAGGCGTTATACCGCCTTATTTAAGGTTTTCCTTATATTAATTGCAAAGCTAATTTTTTGCGTTTTATATAATATTACTTTGTTAAATTAAATATTTATCGAGTTTTACCTTATCGTAAAAATTATCCTTGTATTAATCCGGATATATAACGGTATAAAAAATTTCGTAAGTAGGACGTAAATATAATTTGCGTTAAGTATTATTATAAAGGTAAAAAAAAAGATTTCCGTAATAAAACGGGCGGTATTATATTATAGACGGAAAAACCGGTTAAGGAAATATATTTATTATTAAAATATTATCTTAGGATAATTACGATAAATTAATATTAATATATTTATTAAATTAAATATATACTTACCTTAAAATCCGTATTTTTATTTTAAATAAAAAATCCCGGATTTCGTATTATACTGGGATACGGTTAAAAAAAAGGTACCGCCGACGATACAAACTTTAAAATTTCGAAATCGAAATTATTATAAATAAGAAATATTAATACAAAATTAATTTATATAACTTACCAAACGAATTATAAAACCAAATACGGTAATATAATATTTTTAATTTACTGTTATAACTACGTATTACCAAAACCGCCGGTAACGGTTAGGAAAAATATAATATTAACGGAAAAAAAGCAAAATATAATACCAGTAATAAAAAAACAACTTTAATAATAAATATAAACGTAAAAAAGATAATAATATACCAGTACTAATATTTACGGCTTTATATCTTATAAAAGTACATAAAATACTTAATATAACGGAACCGGAAATACCTATAACAAACATAATAATTAATTAAATATATTAACTGTATTAACGGAATATTAAAAACATAATAACTTACCTCCAAAAACGCCGGCACCACCTTATTTAAAACCGTAACTTTACGTAAACGTTCCGTTTATTATAATACGGCCTGCGATATTATTATAAGCAAACCCGTTTAACGAAATAAAAATTACAACATTATTACTTACTTAACTAAACGCTTTAAATATACGAAATTAATATACCGTTTATAAATCGTTAAACCGATAAGGTTACGGGTAATCCACGGCTTATAATATTATTATTAATTATCGTATTTATATTTTAATAATAATAAAAATAAAAGATCCTGCTTACCTTTTATATTATCGATAATAGCCGGCGTTTTTATATTAACTAAGTTAAAGGTATTAATTAAGCTTACGTTTAAAGTTAACAAATAATTAAATATTTCCATATTTACGAATTAAAAAATAATAATAAAAAGGTATTATTAATACGGTTTTTGCTTTTATATATTTTTCGTTATAAAATTAATAATTTCGCAAACGGGACGGTATCGTTTTTACCTTAAAAACCTACCGAAAAATAAAAGGTAAAAAAAAAAAAGGCCGTTTATTTAAAGAATAATAGGTAATAAACTTATTTTCGCAAATTATATCAGTATTATAACTGGGGAAAAAATCATAAATATTAACTTTAAAATATAACGTAAAAGATATACCTTTATAAAAAACGTAAAACAAACCGTCTTTACCGTTTACCATAATAATACCGGAACAAAACGTAATATAAAAATAATAAATAACAAAAAAAAAAAACGTTAGCAGGTATAAATAAAGTTTAATAATATAAGAAGTAAAAGTTAAAAAATAAACAGAATCGAAATATACGTAAAAATAAGGTTAAAGCGGAAATTACATAAATATATTAAAATTATAGGATATAACGGTAACGGAAAAGTAACGAATATATATAAAAAATAAATATATAAAATTAAAAAAAGGAATAAAATAAGCAGTAAGTGATTATATAGGTAAATTAAATAATAACGCGGTTAACGATATTATATTCCTATTATTATAACTGCTAAAACTTTATAAACTCGGTATATAAGCGGGCCTTTTATTATATACATAAATTAACAGCTGGTTATAAGAAAAACCAATACGTACGAAACATCGGAAACTATTATCGGGACGTACCAGGTAACGGTAATATTATAGCAGGTATTACTAAAACCTTCCTATTTTAAACGTGCCAAAATCTAAATACGGCAATCGACTCTAAAGGAAACAAATTTTCGACACAATAACCCTCGTCCACTCCGTTCGCAAGCTTACTACGTTAAAACGAGGGCAAAAGTAAAAATAAACTTATTCGTTTAAGTTAAAAACAGAAATCCGAAACTTAGTTATAAACGACTTTATATCATATATAACGTTTTCGAATTTACTTTAAAAACTAGATATAATAGTAAAACTTATCAAGCTGATATTATCTTTAATTTGCGAAATTTAACGCTAACTGAAGAAAATTTAATTATTAAACGAATTTTTAATTTAAATATATAAACGTTTTTTATTTAGTTTTAATATATTAAAAATATAGCAATTATAAATGTCGAAAAATATATATAATTTAAATAAGTATTAAAATATTTTATAAATAATATATAATAATATAAGTTATTAATTTTTATAATTAGCACTTATTTTTATTTATTACTTTTACCGGGATTTTTTTTTACTAGTTTGTCGATAACCTATTTTTATTTAATTAAAAGATTATTATAAATAAAAACCGCTAGATAATAAATAAATAAAGTATTTCGATAAATATATTAAAACGTATATTAAAAGTTTAAACCGTTTTTTTATTTTCGACGGTTACGAAAGTTATTATTTAATTAAATTCGAAAATTATTATAAAATAAAAAAAATTATTATATTTTATATACTTATTTATTTTTTATCGGTTTTAATTTTTTAACGTATTTTATTTTCCTATATTAAAATATATTTATTTATTATATATTAAGAGTTTTATATAACGTTACGTTATTTACATCATTAAGGAAAATTTTATTACCGACTTTTATAATATGTTTAAAATTAATATAACGACCGGTAATATTAAATTCGAATTTATGCAAGTAAGATTTCTTTTATTCGACTGTAATTACGTTTTTTTAAGTTAGAAGTTTTAGTTGTACTTATATTAACCGGTTTTTTATTTACTTTTATTAATTTTGCTATTTATTTATTTATAAAGATTTTTAAAAATGTTATTAAAGCGATTTAACGAAAAAGTTATTTATAAAGAAAGATTAAAACTATTAACATAGTTTGCCGATAAATATAATCAAATCGGTTAATTTTTTAAAAAGAAATAACTTATTACTTTTATATAATTTTTTAAAAAACGATTATTTTTACGAAACGAATTACGTTTTTAAAAAGGGGAAATGCTTATTATAAGAGAGATAAAGGTTTTTATAGTTAAGAAAAAGGGTAATAATAAGTAATTACAATTAATAAAGATAAAAAGTATTTATTATAAAAGCGTTTAAACGAAAAAAAAACGAAAATATATCGTTTATAATAAGTCTGGATATAATATACGTATTTATAAAAAAGTTATAAAACTTTTAATAATAAGAAATTTAATTAATTTAAATTAATTTATTACGTTATAGTTATTTTATTTAATTTCGATATTATAAAGTATTAAAAAAACGAGCGATTTACTTATATAAGCAATTCATTTATATAATACGTTACTTTTTATTTTAAATCTTTTTTAAAACAATTCGTAATTTTTTATAAATAAACTATAATAATTTCATTTTATTTATAATAAATTTTAATTTTTAAATTTAAAGTAAAAAAGGTAATTAAGATTATATCTTTATTTTTATAATTTAAAAAGAGATTTACTATTTACGTAGTAATCTTACTTTTACCTAGTATATACCTAGTATATCTGCTAGTTTGCGTCTAATCTTCCCTTAAAAACCCACTTATATAAAATACTGGTAAAACAATATATTTTTGATTAATTTATTAAAGTATACCTTTATTAAAAGGATTTATTAGAAATTTTAACTATGTTATAATAATATTTTTTAAAATTAACGCGTTTTAAAGCGTTTTAATGTCTTTATAATCTTATATAATAGTTAATTATCGTTAATTAAGTTAATCGTATCAGTTATTGTCGAATTAAGTACTTATATACCTAGCTTTAGTTCGAAATAACTTATTACGTACTAAGAACGATACGTAATAGTAACGAGTTCTTACTGATAGCGTTTAAGGTTTAAGGCAGCCGTAACGGTTAAGGTTATCGTTATCTTAGGTGTTATTGTTATTATTATACGAAGCAATTTAAAAAAATCAAAGGATTAAAGGCTGTAATTATTATCAGCTAGCAGGGGGTGCTAAACGCACCTTATATACGGAAAGGCTCCTTTTAATCGGAAGATATATAGTTCGTTACTAGGCTATATAAAAGCTGTACGCGTACGAGAAATATACGTAAATTAGTCTAATATAACAACATAATTAATATTCTTTATATTAAATAGTTAAAGGTCTTATTTATTTAATTCGCGTTAGTATTAATTAATTATATATTATTAAGACGATATAAGTTATATATTAATAATAATAAATCGTATATTTCATTAATTATAATTGTAACGATATTATTAACGTTTTTCGTTATTTATAAAAAACCTAAGAATTAAGATCATTTTAAAAGTGAATTTTAATTTAAAACATACGCATTTAATATTTAGCGTTATATCGATTTTAATCAGGATATTCTATAGCTTTTCGAACTTATAAAACCCGATATAACCTTGTATTTAAAAAGACGAATCCGATATATAATATAAAATAATGTTTTAAACGGTTCCTTAACTATATTTATATTTTCCGGAAAAACCGCTAAAAAAATCGATTATACGAACTCTCCGATAAATACTTTTAAAATAATTATCGAAAGTAAATAAACCTATATTTAAAATTTCGCGATATATATTTACGAAAATCGGAAGTACGAAAACTTTTATAAAAAGATTAACGATTTTACGAAATAAATCTTTTCCTAAGAAAAAACCTGCGAAAATAATACGTTAGCTTAGTTAAAACCGGTAAAATATACGATAATAAGTTTTTAATTAATACATAATAAAAGTACCGTAAAAAGTTAAAATAAGTTTCGAAATTAACGAAAAAACTAAAGGAATAAATTATAAAATAATAAAAAATTATAGTTTAAAAATAGTAATATAATATCTTAAAAACGAAAATACCGATTATATAGGTTAACGATTTATGTATAATATTAGCTTTTATTATCGGAATTTAAATAATAACTTTTTAAAAAATAAGAAAATTTAAGATAGAAAATAATACGATTAGTCATTAAAAAATAACGGTTAACTTTTTAAATTATTAGACTATTACTTAGTTACCGTTTATATTACGAAATATTAAGGTAACGTTTTTAACATTTTATAAAATTTTTATAAACTTTTTTAATAAAGATAATTTTAATTAGGAAAAGGTTAAAATATTAACTTTTAACTATAGAAAAAGATTTAAGACGTAAGTCGAAATAAGATAATTATAAAGGTTTATATTCGAACAGAAATATTAATAAGCGAAAACGTAAAAAGTTAAATATTTAAGGTATACGTTATAAAGTTTACTTAAGCCCTTATTATACGTTATTTTAATATTATTATATATTCCTTAATAAGGCTTTAATTAATCTTTAAAGGAAAAAATTAATCGTTTATCGAAAATATAAAAAAGATAAGTACTTAAGAAATCGATTAATTTTTAAAAGGAGTAAAACGAATTTTTATATATTTTTTAATTATTAATTAAAATAATACGATAAATATTTCGCCTTACTTTTTAAGGAATTTGTTTATTTTAAATTTAAGATTTACGATATATATTTTTAACCTTATTAATAAATTTTTAAATTATAAAATAACGATTTAAAACGACGGAATATATATAAAAAATAATTTCGTCCCGATTAAAAGATACGAAAAAATAAATATATTATTTTAAAGCTTTAAAAACCCGAAAGTATTACTTTTATACGATGTAACGTATTACGAAAATTTTATATATAATTTGATATCTTTCCGGCAGTTCCGAAAAAAAAGGTATTAATAAAATAACCGAAAAGTTAATAACTTTATTCGAGATAAATATAATTAAATAATTATTACGTTAATAAATAAATTCGATTAATTTATTATCGAAAATATTAACATAACGGTTATTTACGTAACCTTTATAACTTATAAATAAAACGCTAATTTATAAATAACGAAATTATTACGGACCGGTAACGGTATTATATAACACCTAAGATTAAGTTATTTAAAGCTCGAAAAAATAATTTAGTTATAATTTTATACGAAAGGAGTTTATTTAAAATTTTTTATAATAATCTAATATTAAATATATAATAAAGCGAAAGCTAAAAAATAAATACGTCGTAAACTAAAAGAAGGAATTTCTCGATTAAAATAAAAAAACGCCGTCGATTTTACAAATTTCGAAAAAAACCCGGGAAAATATAAAATACGTTATATTTATTACCGATAAATATATAAGTCTGATTTAGGATATATATTTTAAAAACCGAAAATAAAATATATTAATTAATACGTTCCGATATTTTTTAAAAGTTTTAAAAAACCAGGATAAAGTTTTTTTTATAAGTAATTAAATAAGATAATAAAATCTTAAAAATTACCTTTTTCAAGATATACTTTAATCGCCTGTTTTTAATATTAAACTTAAACTTATAATATTATATAAATAGGCCTAAAAGGGGGTATAAAATATTTAAAAGATATAATTTAAAAAAAACCATTACGATATAAACTAACGTTAAATTACTTTCGTTTTTAATCGTATATATTTTTAAAACAGTAATATATTTATTTAACGTATAAAAACTATATTATAATGTTGAATTTAAAGCTTTAAAAAGCTTATTTATAAATATATGGTTATATAGCTTATATTACAATAATTATCGTTATAAAGAAAAAGCGGAGAATTTAAAAGTTAAATCCTAAAGTATAAATTAACTTTTTTATCGGTTACTGATTTACGAATATCTACGAAATTTAAAACCCGTTAATTAATAAAATTCTTATTACGCGAAACGTATAATTTAACGAAAAGACTATTTTTTAAAATAATATTAAAAATTTAAAAAAACGATTTTTTTACGTTATAAAAAACAAGTTATAAAACTTATTACGATAAATAAAGTTACTTAATTATACTTAACACTATTTATGTATATATTTTTAAAAAAAATTTAAACGAGATAAGAAAAAATAAAGTTATTCGTATAAAATTAATTCCCTTTATATAACCGTTATATTCGAACTATTTTCTTGCCTTAAATTATTACCGTTACTAATATTTATTTTAATAATTATTATAATTAATATATTAACGGAAAAAATAAAAATAATCTTTGATTTTTATTAAATTATTTAGTTTAATATAACGGTAAAAAACGAAAGTATTTTACGAGATATATATATAAGTTCCTTATATATTTTATATCGAAATAATATTATTCGAAACGATTATAAAATATAAAAAAGCGCCTTTATATAAAACGGTTAACTTATTTTACAAATATAATCGATAATCGGCCGGTAAATTACGGAAATTTAAAAAATTTAATTACTCGAAATATATATTACCTTAGTTAAAAAAACTTTAATATTTTATTATATAAAAAAATATTTAAATCGTTAAACCGGGTATATAAACGTAATTTACCGTTACTGCCGTAAAGCTATAAAAAATTAAATATATATCCGTTATAACTTTTTTTATAAAACCGAAAAATTTACTTTTAAAGTTATAAAAAAATTTAATTTTAAAAAATAAATAATTAATTTTTTACTAAAAGAATATAAATTTTAATATATATATAAATATATATTTATAAATTTAATAAATATAACTAATTATCAAATTATAAAGTACGTTTCGTTATATAGGGTAATTAGTAACTTAAAGCCGTTTATAATAATATATACGTATTTACTTTAACCGAAAAGTTATTTAAATGTTAATTATTACGGTAATTAAATTCGACTTAAGTCTTAAATAATAAAACGTTATTAACGTTTTCGTTAACGTTAACTTATTTTATAATATATATATAAAAACGTCTTTAAAATATTTTTAACGTAAAAAAAAACCTTTTTAATTAAAAAAGTTTTATATAACTTAAAAAATTACAGTTATTATAATAAAAAGATTTTACTAAAACGTTTAAAAAATTAAGATTTAACCTTATTTTTTATAAACTTTATTATTTTACTTATTAAAAAGTACTTATTTTTTCTTTATAAACGATATTATAATAATATATTATAAGGAAAATTAAAACCTTATTAATTAATTAATTTAGTAAATTCGAAAACGGTATACTTTTATATAAAGTAAAAACTTATAATAGTTTTTCGATATTGAAATAATTAAAAAATAAAATAAAATAAATCTAGTTATTTTAATCCGACTTTAAAAATAAACTAACTAACTTAATTCTTAAAAAAATCTAAATAACCTTTTAAATACGTTAATAATAAACGTCGAATTATTATTAAATTATAATTTAACTTATTTAAGTTTTATTAATAAATACTAGAAAAAAATCGGTTCTATTTTATACGTAATAATTAATACGTAACTCGATATATCCTTTACCGTATTCCGATTTACCCGTTTTAACTTAAACCTTAACAACGTATATTATAAAGTTGGCCTAATGGCTCAGTGGTCGCGAGCCTGGGTGTCTTTTTTAATTGCGACAAGCTTAGGTACCCTGTTGCGATTGATTGCAAGAAACAGCTGGTTTAAATCCAGCTTGGGCCTCCGTTCCTTTAGGTGACGCCAGCCTAGAGGAGCTGACCAATTGGGGCTTCGGCCCCGTTACCGTGTCGGCGACAACCGGAGAGGTTAGGGGCTTTGGGAACCAACTAATCAAATTAATCGTGTACTTAGCTACTTGTTTGTTACCGTGTTACATAACCCGTATTGCGTTTTTCCGGTCCTTACCAAGAAGGGGCGGTTTTTAGGGGGTGCTCCCCGGTTGCGTTTGTGTAATTCTTTGTGTACGTACTTAGTGAATAGATCAGCTTCCTGTACATAGCTAGCTAGATACCTTAATGGCACTTTACCTTGCATATTATAAAGTTATTAAATAAATTATATTATACCTAATTAAAATTAAAACGTTAACGTTATACTTCGGCAATAAGGATTTATTAAATATTTAAAGCAACGTTTTTTTCGCGAAAGCGAACACGCTGTTGCGCCCGCCGGGAATGGCGCCCCTCCCGATCGGGTATAGCGCCGCGTCCAACCCGCATGCTCGCACGGCCCAGCAGCGCTCGTAGCATAAATAGAGCCGTTAGTCTCCGACGTCCTTTTTTTGTACTCTTCACATTTTCCCTCTTTTCCTTCGTTCGCTCCCTCGGTTTTTGCACTCTCAATCTTATCTATCGATTAATATTGCCCCTAGCCTGCGCCTTAATACTTATTTTATTAATCTGCATATACGTATATTTCTTATCGTCCCTTTTCTGGCATCCTCGTCTTACGCAGCGCTAACAGTTTTCAGCAATTTAAGTCTTTTCTTGCCTTTAGACGTATTTCGCCGACTACGGCTTTTAGCTTAGCTCCCGAACTTCAATTCGAACTTCAGCGTTAAAACGATTAAAATCCGGCGTACTATCCTTCCTTTACGGCACTCCGCTTCGCATAGCTTTCCCAAATTTATGCTACCCGCTTACAATAATCCCTCGCTTAGTCCGTAACGCCGATTTTATATCTGCTTGGTAGGCCTTTGGCACAAATTTGTAACACCTACCCGTCCCTACTAGTTAAAAAATGCCGTACGTATCGACTGCGTCAAATATAGAGATATTGGAGGCCTTTTCTCTCTCTTATATAGTACGTCCGAGGCGTTCCGTCTGCAGATTAGATACTTCGTTAGCTATAATCGGACCGAATACCACCGCAGCTGCGGCAAAGCATACAGGCTACGAGGTCACGACAAAGGCAGATTGATATCCTGATTCGACGTGTTATCTTTCTTCCTAACACACGGGTCACACGCCGCGATTCGGACTGCAGCGGGCAGGGATAACAAGGCCGAACCGGTAACGCGGCCTTCCGAATATGGTCCAATTAGGACGAATTCCGGAAAGCGGGACGACAAGCTCCGGCATAGCGAGGATAAGGGAATAGGCAAGGGAACGAAGCACATCCAAGATAACGTAACTTTTCTAGTGCTACCGTTAACTCGCGAATTACGCTGCAGGATACCGGAACGCTAACGAAAGCTTTGAGCGATTGTATATAACAAGCGATCCTTCCCTTTGTTTCAACAACGACGAGGCAGACACGAACTTGGGAAAAAGTTGGATAGTAATAGTAACGGCGTATTAAGCACCTCGGTAAAATGCCGCCTTATTGTTGGTTATGCTAGGAACGGGACGATAAGAAAAAGGAGCTAGTTTATGCAAAGTGACGTAAAAAGCGTTGTATAAAAAGGAGACGATATGCATATACCGGGGACGCCCTAGGTCATACGACATTAAATCAAGGTCGTGATTCGTAACGACGACACGTCCTGCGAAAGCTATCTTTTCTGGCCATCCCTTTTCTATCTCGGCAGTCGCATAATCAACGAAGGTATAAGGATCCGGTAAATAAATGCCCTCGGCTGTAATACGAAAACGGGCGATCCTTATCGTTATATTAACGGCGAAGTAAACACGGACCTGGGAAAGCGATAACGCTGGGACGGCGGTATATACGCAATAACTCGGTAAAAGGTCGTCTTACGATTAGTAGTTCCGGCAACGAAACGACGAAAAGGAAAAGGGCCAACTTATGCACCGGGCTGGAAAAAAGGGAAACGACGCGCCTGCGTTATAGCGGTTAAGCCGACCTGGGGAACTTTCGGCGACGCCGTAAATTATGCGGCATCAAGTCAGAGCCGTAAATCCGTCGCGATACGATATCCTGCCGGTGCTACCTTTTTCGGCCGACTCCCTTCCATCTCGGCAATTATATAATTAGCAGAGGTACAAGGGATCGGTAAATCGATATCTTGCGTACCCGGAGCTATAAGACAACGAGGCGTTTTACGATCGGGCACGTTCCTATAAGCCGTCGGGATTAACGGAACGGGTAGGAAGTTAAAAACTAGGCCCAGCTTCCTTACCAGGTCTATGGTTAAGTCCGAGTTCCCGCATATACAAATATATTTCGCTCGTTCCCCGGTACCTAAAAGCACGAAAATAGCCAGTTTCTATACCCAATTCTTCCGGGTATTGTTTTTTTTCTAGCCTTTAACATTATTTTGTAATTTAGTTACGCGGTATTACTGGTAACATTATAGTAATAATTTATCTTAATCGCTATATTTTTTATAAAGTTATATTAAACGCACCTTAATTTTTTTAAGTTTAACATATCTTAATTTTTTAACACAGCTATTAACGGCCCGTTAAGTCCTTAACGGCCCGATATATATAATAGAAATAAACGTTTTAAAAGAAAATTAAACCATATTAAAATATTTTCTATTTTTGCAATCGCAGTATAAACCGAAAATCTAACTTCGCACTTAAAATATATATTAATATGTAATAATTTATATATTAATTAATTATCTTAAATAATGCAAATCTAGATATATTACTTCTATTATCAGAAAACCTGACGTTATTAAGATATTCTTATATATATTCGTATATGTTTTATTATATATACCTTAGCTTTCTAAGATATGCTAGTTGTAAATATCAGCCCCTATTATTTCGCAGTAATACTTCTACCCTCTTAGCGCTAAAATTTCACTCGTACATAACTTAACCTACAAAATTTAAAAAAAGATAAAGTAACTTCGAAATATGGATTAACGGGCTTTAAAATTGCTAAAATACAAGTCCTAACTTTATTTCATAACGTAGTTATTAAGTTATTATAAAGAATATAAAAACTATTAAAAAGTAATAGGGAATAATCACGGAACGTTGCTAATTAACAGGAAAAACTATAGTACGTTTAATATCACTCTTTTTATATTCTCTTTACGGCGGCGAATTTTAAACCTATAAACTACAGTTTTCCCGTTTAATATTTTCTTACTTTAATTATCCTTAAAAATTTTTTATATCCGTTACTTTCGCCGTCGTAATAAAGTATAGGCGATTTTCGGTTTAGTAATATCAAAATGTTATAAAATAATTAAATCGAAAATTTTAACGATAACGAGTTTAATAACGATAGTTTTAATAATTAATCCGATATAATATCCGAATTTAGTAATATTACTGAGATAGGTATAGATTTAGCTTTTTTTATTTATAAATAAATTATAATATTAATATAATTAAAATAAGAAATAATGTCGATATTATTCCTAGTACTAATAACGGCAGGTACGCCCTGGAACTTTCGCCTACCGGTCGGGCGCTATACGACGATATATTTACATCGAACTATAAGTAACAAAAACGTAGTCTAAGGTATTTTCCGGAGTTATTATTTATCTTTACCGCTTTACGCGTAAAATAAGGTTAATTAATTCCGGCATCCCGCCGTAAAATCGACTACGCGGAAGGTTTTTGTTAATAGGGTTTCGGGTATTCCAGATACCTTAACCTCTTTGTAAAAATATACCGCCGGCAACGACACGCTAAAAAACCTAGGGCGGATAATGTATTCCGTTATTTATATACTTTGCCTAACGGCTCTTCCGATACCGCCGAAATAGAGCAGTTGTTAAACGCTCGTAGCCTGCTTCGGAAAGCTACATGCTTTGTTAAGATTAGCGATAACGGGAATTATTTTTCTTTAGCTAAAAGCGGGAGTCGAGAAGATACCTTTTGCCGTAATAAGGGTAATAAGTTTAATTCTGCCACCGTTACCGCCACCGCCGAATCAACTTTACGGCCTTCCGACGGCTAAGGCCAAATCAGCCGCCAGCGCGATAACAGGAAAAACCATGATACTAACCCGGAAAAAAACTTCTACCCTGCCTATTTTCCGGCTTCAAAAAATAGAGAAAAGTAGAATAAGGAATATTTTACCGTACCGCCAAAAGTATAACTAAATCGGGCAACTATATTAATATTACCAGACGATAACGATATTAACAAACTTAAGCTAACTGGCGTTAATAAGATTAAGCAGTTATTAAACAGCCCTAGCTCACCCCGAGAAAATAAATACCCTGCCGATATAGGCGGTAATAAGGATTATTTTCCTTTAACTAGGAACGGCAGTCCAGAAAGCCCCCTTTATGGCAACAAAAGTAATAAGCCCGAACTGGCTAATACCGAACCATCCTTACAGCTAGCCGACGGCCAAAACCGGGTTAACCTTCGGCGCGATATCGGTCGACGGTACAATACCAATTTTAAAAAGGACTCCCATCCCGTAAATGGCAGTGCTACGGAATAAGGCCGGGATAATAATATCGTCCCGTTACTACGCAAATGCCGTAAAATAATAGCGCCCAAACGGTAGGCACGTTTACATTACATTAGTTCCCGGTTATAACGGGTTTTAAAACAAACTTAGCGCCTAAAGCGCCGAAGTTAGCGCAGCATTTTCAGCCCGCCATCTTTACAAGGGTCTATACCGGACGAGGAAACAGTTAAAATGCTTATTGTAAAATTCGAAAAATGGCTAATTAATACGGTCCTTAAACGCGTTATAGTAAATAGGGAGACGACTTTCCAGCTAGAGTTTCGGTAGAACGCTTGTACGAATTACGGAGAGAAAAACGGTACGTCCGAAAGCTTACGATACAAACCATTAGCCAAGATTTCCTCGACGGCGCATACCTTTCTATCAGGAGTTTTTATTCCGTCCGAAAAGATTTAAGAAAATGAGTTCGAAATCGAGGAAATCCTGAACTTACGACAACGAAAAGGGCGGATAAAGTACCTAATTAAATAGGCGGGATACGGATATAAGTATAATATGTGAGAATTTATTACGCATTTAAAAAACTATCGTAAAAAACTATAGCAGTTTTAAAAAAGGGACCCGGATCGTATATAAACCAAATCCCTTTAACTAGTTATATCTAAATTATATATCTTTTCTTCGTTTTATATACGGTCTACATCTTAGGCTTTCTTCTCGTACTACACGTCGCATGCCTCGCCGAAGCCACCGGACGAGGTCTACCGTTATCGTCAGCTCTCTATCGGCCGGGGCAAACGCAATAATAGAATAATATACGCAACGCTTATTCTAAGCCAGTTATACACACGCCCTACATTATCTTTAACAGGCTATTTCCCAAAGATAGAGTTTAAATAAACGATATTAAGTATAACGTATCACACCAGCTCGCAAGCCAAACCACCTCGCGAGCCGCTTTTTAACACATTGCAACAACTAATCCAAATAACTTAACCATAACATATTTAATTAATTCAATCGACAGTATTCCTTTTCGCTAACAGTATCTACAACTTTTAAATAAGTGTACGTATTATATTAAAGCTTATTGCGAACGTTATATTGCTATTCCTTTTTCTTAATTCGTATATAACGGCTATTATTAATAGCTATTAATAACGCGTTTTTACCACCACCCTATTTAACGGTTAAAAGATTTGTTTATCGTATATAATAAATATTCTTTTTAATTAGAATTCCTTATTTTAACAATTTTATATACGTAAGTTAAATTGTTATTCCGACAAATCTTGCGATACGCCCTTTAACGCGCCCTAACGCATCCTAATAAGCTTTACAGCCTTACCCCCGCAGCTTTATAATACGTCTTTTAACAAAGCCCTATAACTACTTATTTTGCGAATATCTTCTACGTATTAAAGCCGCATAAAAAAAATTTATATATACGGGTCGGGAATTTAATCGATAATTAATTTTCGGTCAGTTATTTTTAATACTTTCGAAATAGGGGTAATATTAGCTTAGATACGTTAAAGCGTAGTTTATCGCATACGGGTTAGCAGAAAGAAATAACAATATACGTCCGCAATAAACTTTAATATAATACGTACACTTATTTAAAAGCTTTAAATACTATTAACGAAAAGGAATGCCGTCGATTAAATCAATTAGATTTGTTATAGTTAAGTTATTTGGATTAGTTGTTACGAAAGTGCTAAAAAGCGGCTCGCAAGGTGGTATAGCTCGCGAGGTAGTGTTCTACGTTATATTTAATTACGGAAAATTTGTTTAAATAACAGGCGGCTTTATCCTGCTCTGCGCGCTTGCTGCCTACTTGCCATAAACCCCTTAAGGTAAAGAGTTTGAAATAAAGAAAATCTTAGACTCCCGACAACGAGGGAAGCGATTAAAGTACTTAATTAAGTGGGCAAGATATAGGCATAAGTATAACAATTAAAAACCTATATTTCATTTAAAGAATTATCGTAAAAAGCTTCAATAGTTCCAAAAAAGGGATATAGACTATATATAAACCAATACCTCTAGGGAATTCATATGGTTTGCGTTTTGGAAGTTTTTAATTCTCGCATCGTACGTTAGCTCCGGGTATCACGGTAAAGGAGGAGTTTCCTAACCCTGTCGCCGATGCTAAGCCGATTTGATATAGAAAACTAAGGACTTACTATTACATTAAAGATTTATATGCTGTAGTAGTTTTATTACTAACGTACATTTAAGCGTTAACTAATAAGATATTTATCTGGTATTCGTAAGTTTTGATACCTAATAATACTTAAGCTTTTCCTGGTCGCTACTAATCTATCGGGACGAAATCTCGTTACGCTGCATAAAAAAAAGTGCGTAGTTTTTCGGAGTTATATTGCTTGGCCGGGTTCGATTCCGATACGGTCACTCTCTGCTATATTTCCTTACCCTTATCTGGAACAGTATTATCCTTTTATAAACGTTACGCAGCTAAGCTAATAAATCTCGGTTACTAGCTCGGCTGCGAAGCAAAAGTTCCAACGCTGTCAAAGCTAAGTATGTAAGGGGGATATCGGCGATATACCCTTTTTAAATAGAACCTTTATAAAGGGTACTTAGTTTTTTAATTATTGTTAATATAATAAACGGTTAACTAAATAATTAAATACTCTTGTAATAGCTTCTAATAAAAGGTTAATAATTTTATCTTTTTCTAATTTTATATTAATTAAAAATTGTTAAAAAGATATAAAGTAATATTTAACGAACCGCTGCCTTTATAATAAAGTAACCTGACTTACTATATTATATTATACCTGTAGCAAGGTATTTACTAAGTAATAGTTCTAATTATTTTTTACTTTCGCATAGGGTAACGTAATAAAATAAATTAGTAAAGAGTAGCAAATATCTAGCGGTAAATTTAGCGTTTATAAAACGAGAGCTTCCTTTAAACTTTGCTGCTTTAACGAAAGAAATAGAAAATTATATTATAACTTAATTAGTTTATTATTATTTTAATTTATAAAAGTTCGAATTATAGGAATGTTAGTCGGCTAGACCTATGCCCTAGAATGATAAAATTCTTATATAGCGCTATACTTGTAGCTTTATAAACGTTAGAAAGCTAAAGGAGGCCCTTTTTACCTAGCGTTATTTATTCGTCGTCGACATACAAAGCATGATTTAAAGGGTTCTTAGGATATTGATCGGATATAGCAGAAATTGACGAAAGTCTAAGCGATTTATAATCCGTCTTTAGATATTAGCCATTTTCTGAAAATATCAACTTTGTAAGAATTTAATTAGTCTTAAGCGTTTGCTGGTACGCGCCCGTCGCCGTATCCCAGAGCCGGACTGTATTATCGCCCGAGGCCGACGCCACCGTTTTGCCGTCCGGCGAGAAGGCGACTACGCTAACGCAACCGCTATGCCCCTCGAACGTCTGCTAATACGCGCCTATCACCGCATCTCAAAGCCGGGCTGTATAATCGTCCGAAACTAACGTTACCGTTTTGCCGTCCGGCAAAAAAACGACTGCGTTAACGTAACCATTATACCTTTCGAACGTCTGCTAATACGCGCCCGTCGCCGTATCCTAAAGCCGAATTATATAATCGTCCGAAATTAACGTTACCGTTTTATTATCCGGCGAAAAGGTAATTACGTTAACGTAACGGCTATGCCCCTCGAACGTTTACTAATACGCGCCCGTTACCATATCCTAAAACTGGACTATATTATCGTCTAAGGCCAACGTTACCGTTTTACCGTCCGGCAAAAAAGCAACCGCATTAACCGAATCGTTATATTTTTTGAACATCTACCGGTACAAATATTAATTATTTCTAATACCTGCAACTATTTTAATAAATAATAACTTTTTTGTTACGTATTTTTAATTTCGTTTATCGTTAAATTAAATACGAATACGAAGTTATATATTTATAATAAAACTCGTTTTATAATAAATTCGTAGTTACGAATAAATTTCTCGATATCTTTTAAAAATATAATAAATTAAAAATATATATCAAATTATTAAAGGTAATTAATACGATTAATATTAAGTATAACGATAACCGTTATTAATATATTGAAATAATATATAAAAGTTTTCTTTAAAAAATAAATTTTCGAATTAACGAAAAAAACGTTCTTTTAAAAACTTAAATATAACTTCGTTATTTATTAACATTTTCTTGCGTTTACGGCTTTCGTTTAAAAATAATCAACTTAAAACTAGCAGAAGTATCGTTAAAAAGTTAAAAAGTTTAAATTATTAAGTTTTATATTTTTCGGTTTAAATCCGAAATTTTCGGAATTATAAATATTTTATTTTAATACGAGTTTGTTATTTTCCCGCTTTAATGTCGATATTACGTTAATTAAGCGCCTGTTAATATTTAGGTATTTTTAAGTAATTCCGGCTAATTAAAATACGTTATAATTTCGTTATAAATATTCCTTCGCTGATTAATAAATAATAAAAATTTAGCCGTTTTTTAAAAAAAACCCGTTTATTTTAATAATTTCTTTAATATTTTTAATTCTTATTTAATATTACGTTAAATAATTCGGATACTACGTCTAACTTAAGTATATAAAATAAATAATAAATTAACGTAATCGTCGAAAATATAAATTAATAAAATTCCGAGTAATTTTTTTAAAAAAATTTACGTTATTATTTAAATATAAATATCGTTTAAGTTTTTCGATATTTTATTAATTATATACCGTGTATATTAACTTTTAGTTTTTTTAAATTCTTAAATAATAATAATTACTTAAAAAAACGTACCTTCGGCTTTTTTACGAAAAATATTTAAAATATAATTTTAGAATAAATTAATGTCCTTTAAAAACTTAAATCGGGATATTTTATATTTAATATAAACGTTAATAACTTAAGATATAACATCTGTATTTTACTTTAATTTAAGGTTTAACCGGGTTTATAAATAATTAAACTTTAAATACCGTTTAATATCGGGTTTATTCCGGCTAGATACGATTTATTTAACGTAAAATAACGATATACTTTAAATAACGAACTTTAAAAACTGCCTTAAGCCGGTTACGTATTTATCAAGTGCGTCGACGATAAAATAAGTTTTTTTCAAACTCGGATCTTATAAAATGCTCCTGAATATATCGGACAGAGCGAACCAGGTATTTATATCCTTAAAAAACGTCCTGCCTACGTAATTATACTCCTTCCGTATATAGGAAATAAGGGGTAGCTCGATTAACTTCAACATCCGATATTTGTAAGGAATCAACATTAACATCAGCAAATCGTTCGTATCGTTTAATATCAGCAATCTCTATATTTTTCTACTGAAAATTACTGGTTTGCCTTGGCAGGCTCGGACTAATAATATTTAATCATCATGTTAATTTTTCCCTACCTTAACTTTAACAGCTTCTAAACGGTTAAAACGGTTAATTAATAACGTATAGACTAGATCGAAACTTAAATTAATAAAGATATTAGGATTAGCAGTTTTACTTCTGTTTTACTAATTAACAGGGTTAATACGAGCCATAAAAATAATCTGTTAAAGTTAAGCGAACTGCCCTTAAACGTTAGCTGTTAATCTACCAGTAAATAAATTAAATTTCGTAATACGGCCTCGGCGTTATTAAAGAGCAAATCGGTAACCTGGTAGAAAAAATAAGACAGTAATATATTGGCTTTTTAGGTAGCCAGTTTCGTCGCCGGGCTCAGCTCGTCTACAATTCCGCAAAGCAGAATGTGTCAGATATAGGGGACATCAGTTGTGTTTTTTATATTAGGCTAAGTTGCGTGTGTTTCTCGTACGCGTACAGCTTTTCTATAGCCTAGTAACGGAACATATATCTTCCGATCAGAAGGACCTTTTCCGTATTTAAGGTACGTTTAACACCCTTTGCTAGCTGATATACCCCCTTAACGCCCTGCAGCATTTATAGCGTTAATCGTCATTTATTATCACTTCCTAAAGTCATAGCTTTTTATTCAACCTTTTTTCCGGCAATTAAATCCTCCTAATCAGTTAATTCCTTTTTTAAAATTATTCGTAAGGTGTTTTTCCGCCGCTTAAAGGCTTCCGTAATATCTACTAATCCTAATTATTTTCTAAAATACTTAAACGGTTCGCGTAATAAGGCTTTAATTAATTTATCAGCTAGCATATCGCCTATAGGTATATAGTCCATTTTAATCAAGTCCCTTTTTACGGTTTCTCGTAACTAGTAATTATGTATATTTACGTACCGCAGTTTCGTTTATAATAAGGCGACGTTAACGTTAATAAGTCGTATAATTTATTAATTATTATACTATATATTTAACGGTCCAGTATCTAGGGTAACTTTTAGCTTTTTAATTAATCGAAAGCTAAACCAAGCTTTTTTTGCAGCTTATATAAAAAATAATAATTTCGCTTTTGTTATAAAAGTAGTTATTATATTTTGTTTATTCGTCTATTATTTTATCACTTTTTTAAATAACTTTATAACGTAAACTTAAAAACTTTTTCGATCGACCGTATTATTTGTGAAAATGGCGTCGTTCTAAATATTTAATAAATTTTCGCTTCCGAACTGTAACGTTAACGTTTTAATTCCGATTAAATATAGTATAATTCGATTAGCAGCTTTGTAATATACGTCGTTAAGGTTTAGGTTAAAACGGGCAAATCGGGATACGGCAAAGGATATATCAAGTTACGTATTAATTATTACGTAAAGGATAAAATCGATTTTTTTCTGGTATTTGTTAATAAAGCCTAAATAGGCCAGATCAGGATTTGGCAATAGTTTAATGCTAGTTATAAACGTTTTTAGGAAGTTATTTAGGCTTTTTTTAAGGATTAAATTAACCAGCTTATTTATAAAATCGGATTAAGATAATTAGATTTTCTTATTAAGTTTATTTTTAATTACTTCGATACCGAGAAATTACTGTAGGTTTTTATCTTTTATAAAGATATACCGTTCCCGTATTTGTTAAATTAACTGATCGACGAGGTCTTAATTTTTTTTACGATATATTATAACGATATCGTTTATAAAAAAAAGGTAAATACCCCTTAATAAGTAAAATAATAAGGTTTATAAGGAACGGGGTTAAATCCTAATCTTTTAAGCGTTCCGGTAAAATCTTTCTGCCATAATAACGGTAATTTTTTTAAGCTATATAAAACCTTTCTAATTAAAAAAGCCTTTTTACGTTAGGAATACCCTGGGGGCGTTTTTATATATATTTTGTAAGGTAGGTTAACGTTGACGAAAGCGTTAATAACGTTATATTATTTAAGCTTTAGGTCGAACCTAGCTGCCGTAACGATTAACGTCTTAAACGACTTTCCAGTTAGAATAAATACGTATATATTGCTATATATATTTTTCAGCTGTTAATCGTTTCGTACGACAAAACGTACTTTGTATTTTTGTAATTAATTATATTTGTTAAACTTATAAACGTATAGCTATATATATTTTAAAACTTATTTTTTTTAGCAAAAAATTAATTAATTACTTTTTAAGATTACATTTCTTTATAATTTTATAAATAAGCTTTTTTGGCTTTATAAAATATCTCCTTTAATGGGTATATATTTAGTTTTTTATGGCTTTACGGCGGTAACGGTAAATTACGTTTATATACCCGGTTTTGCAACTTTAATATTTTTTTATATATTAAGGTATTATTACTTTTCCGATTAAAATAACGCGTATTTCGGGTAATTAATTTTTTTAAATTTCCGTAGCTTACCGGCCGGTTATTGTATATATTTACAAAAAGGGCTAAACGTTCTGTATTAAATACGGCTTTTTATATTTTGTATTCGTTTCGGATAACATTTTTTTAATACGGAATATATAGGAGGTTTATGTTTATTACCCGTAAAATGCTTTTGTTTTTTACCTTTATTCTGGGTTAAATAATGTAAAGGAAGTTTAAAATTACCTTTATTTTTTCCGTCGGCGTAATGATCGTAATAGTTATTAGGGTAAACGTTAATGGTAGTAATAGTCCAGGGGACGGAAATAGTTCGAATATAACGGTTGTATAAAGGTGATTAATTTTTTGCGAATAAGTTTGTTTTTCCTTATTTCGTACGTTTTTTACGCTGGTATTTTTCTGGAGCTATTTTTCCTGTTTAGCCGGTAATTACATTGTTCCGTTTAGGTTTTTATTTTTTTTTTTATGAATTAAATAGTTATTATTTTAATTAGGTATTTTTACCTGTCGGAATAGCTTTTGTAATTCTTTTTTTGTTACGTATAAAAAGTCGTTTTTTAAGTTTTCGATATTACCTGAAAAAGTGGCCTTTTCGTTAATTTATACGTTTCGAGTAATAATAACCTTGTTAATTAGTAGGTTCCAGATTTTGTAGATATTCGTAAATCGGTAACTAACTAGGAAGTTAATTTACGTTTTGGGATTTAATTTTTAAAGCTTTTGTTTTTTTTTATAACGGTAGTTGTTATAACGTAAGTTATATAGCTATATGTTCGCAGATAGGCTTATTATAGTTTCCGATTAAATATTGTAACGCCGTTTTTATACGTTAAATAAATATAATAACCTTATATAAGCTTTTTTAAAAGAATGCGTATTTAAAAGTACGATTATATAGATATATTACTGCTTTAAGGATATATACGATTAGGAATAAGGGTAACTTAGCGCTATTTCGTATCGTAATTATTTTTTTCTTAATTATATCCTTTAAACGTTTTATATTTTCGTTCTAAGCCTGGGTATACGGTGTTAATAGTTTTAGTTTAATATTAAAAGAAGGCGACTATAATATATTTCGAAACTAGTAATTTTTCAAGATTTTGTTATTATATTCGATTACTTATAAAAAAACTTTATTCTAATTTTTTAGGATTTTTAAAAGGTATTCGAACGTTATAATCAATATATTTTGCTTTCGGTTTTTAAAATAGATGTCCTAAATAAAGCCTAAATACCTATCGGTAGCAAACATAACGTATTTATATTTTTCTGCGTTTTTTTCGAAGTTTGTAAAGTTAATAGCGATTTTTTAACTTAATCGGAAAACTTCCTTTTTAAGCTGGCGATATATTTGTTTTTTAACCTTTACCTTACTATATATTTAATATTCGATTATTATAAAACTTTTTAAGCGGATTCCTTTTATATAAAATTATAATTAAATAATTATTTCGGGTTTTAAATAACCTAATTTTAGGTATTATATAATACCGTTATCGGCCCGTAATAATTTCGCTATTTATAAATTAACGTTTCGTTTATAAATTGCAAAAGCTATATAAATAATTATTACGTTAATATTTTCGATAACGAATTAATTAAATTTATTTATTAACGTAATAATTATTTAATTATATTTATTTCGGATAAAATTATTAATTTTTCGATTATCTTACCAGTACTTTTTTTTCCGGAATTGCCAAAAAGATACCAGGTTATATATAAAGTTTTCGTAGTAAGTTATATTATATAGACGTAACGTTTTTATACCGTTAAGGTTTCGAAATATTACGTTAATTTTTCCGTATTTTTTAATCGAAACGAAATTATTGCCCGTATATACTTTATCGCCTTATACGGTATATCTAAAATTTAAAAACCTATTAATAAAGTTAAAAATATATATTATAAATCTTAAATCCAAAATAAATAAATTTTTTAAGAGATAAAACGTAACGTTTATCGCATTACGTTAATTAAAAATTAAAAAATACGTTAAAACCCGTTTTACTTTTTTTAAAAATTAATTTATTTTTTAAGTAATTATTTTTTCTATACTTTTTAACAAATAATTAATTTCTTCCTTTAAAAATTAATCGGAAAATATTCGGCCTTAAACGTATATTACTATTTTATCGTTAAAGCGGAAATTTACCGGGGCTTTATTAAAAAATACGTAATAATATTAAAAAAGCCTATAAAAAAACTTAAGTACGTTTTATAACGGGTTCCCTATACGTCTAACTTTTAACGCTTTCGCTTATTACTGTTACTGTTTCGGCCCGTTTAAGAACCTCTACAACCGCCTCGCTTCGGCTTACGCCCTAAGGTCCTTTCTTACGGCTAAAGGTTATTTTTAATTTCCTCCTAATTAAGATCGTTCTAATTAAAAAGGTCCGCAAATATCCCGTAAAATGTCGGAAACGTTACCTTAATATTCTTCGATATAGGTTATAAATAAATTATAATCCAGTAATCTAAAAGGTTAACCGCTATTTCTTAATAATTAATCGTACCGTTATTAATCTTAAACTTTTTTACCATTTAAAAAGTAATCGTCCAAGTCCTTATAATAAAAACCAGTACTATATATAAACCGTTTACTTATACGATCGTTATCTTCGTTTTTAAAATTCTATATCGTTATCCCTAAACTATAATCTTTTACCACCTTATAATTTATTCGTTTAATTTCTTTATTAACTTTAAAACTTACTTTAACTTTTCGCAATATTTTCGTTAAGTATTAATTAAAAGCTTATTATTATATACCTTGCCGGATTTAACCAGCTTAGCGTATTACTTCCGTAAATTCTTTCCTAAAAAGAGACTTATCTCCTTAATTGCTAAAGATACTAACTTTAAAACCTATTTTATACAAAGTCGTTAGGTTCAAGCCGTATTATCCAGGCTGAGCCAAAGATACAAAGTAATTATATTAATAATTAACACGATAAATACTTTACTTAATATCTTCGAATACGGCAACTATTAATAATTTTCACGGTAATAATAAATTATACGTTTTGGTTACGAAAAGCCTTATCCCGAAACTAATCGCGTAATACCGACAAACTTCGACCCTGATAAACCTTATGCCCTTTAGCTTTTCGATCTAATAAACCTTGTACAAAGTGCCCTATAAACAATAACTTAGAAAATATTAAGCTTTTCGCGGTAAACTTTAAGTCCGTATAAAATAGCTGCTTTGCAACCCTTTGCCAGTTTTACGACAGCCATCTTTAACCTCGATCGATCTTACGATTTCTCGAATCCCTATTAATTAAAACAGCTAAAATATACCGGGTAATACCTATTACAAAATACTGGTATTCCGTAACTGTAAAATCTTTACGGAAAACGTTTTTCTTAAAATTTTTAAACTTAATAAAATTTTAAGACGAATTAAAAATATCGACATTTCTATCGATTTAATTAACTTTTCCCAAAAAAATCGGATTTTGTTTTTAATTTTCGGATACGATTTAATTTATATAAATAAAAACAATTAAAAGTTAAACGACCTTTTAATAAAAAACATCGACCGTATAAAAAATTATTAAAAAAGCTGGATATAAACAGTAAAAAGCTTAAAAATTTCGAAATTTAACTTTTGGCTTAATATAAGAAAAATTACGAGCGATAATTTATCCGGCTATTCCGGATTACGAAAACCGTCCAGAATTCGGTCAAAAATAGTTGTCGATAGGGGTATGATAAGGCAGTCTAAAGTTACCTTAAAGTAAGACGCCTATAAGAAAGTTAAGGCTTAGTAAAGCTTAGTAACCGATACCATAATCTATCTATTTGTTCAATTTTGTTCCACGGTTACGTCTTTAGGGAGATAAAACCTATTTTATAAGGTTGTTATTATTCTTTCGGAAAGTATTATATTTGCAATCCTTATAAATATATACCGTAAAATCCTAATTATAAGCTTATTTACCTTCGGTCGTTATCTTAAAGGTATTTGTTAAGTAACTAATATAATCGATTTCTTCGTAAGTTTTTCCGGAAAATATAAATATAATTAAGAAACTGCTTAAAATATTAATTCATATCGTATAACGGATTCGGCGTTTTAAATATAAAATTATATTAAATTTTATTAATCTAATAAGCTACGGAAATAACTAATTAAAATCGATATAATCCTATATATCGAGAGTGTACGCTTTAACCTGGAATTCGCCCTTAAAACGGTCCCAGTCCTTAGGTTCGTTATAAATAACGGAAAACGTTGACGACACCGTTATCATTACAGTTAATAAAATATACTAATAGTTACTACTAATATACAGCTTATATCGTCTTAGCAATAACCAATTAATTAATAATAACGCAAATTAAGCGAATAAAACTCTTAATTGTTAGATATAGGGGATATTAATTGTGTTTTTTGTATTAGGCTAAGTTGCATATGTTTCTTATACGCGTACAGCTTTTCTGTAGCCTAGCAACGGAACATATATCTTCCGATCAGAAGGACCCTTTCCGTATTTAGGGTGCGTTTAGCACCCCTTGCTAGCTGACAGAATGGTCTTGCCCTTGCCCGGGTCGCCCTTAATCCAGAGCAGGCGGGTCTATTCGTCACGGCGCCATCGTAGGAAATCGTCGTAATCGAAAATCCAGCTGTACGAATCCTTAAACGGGCCGCCTTTGGTCTCCTTAATACGCGCCTTATCGTCGCGGGGGTCGGTTACTCGCAGGTCGGCGAGGCAGCGGTTAGCCGGAGGATAGTTGTTAAAAGCATTTCCCTGATATAAGGAAGCACCAGGCCCTAATGTATGTTGGCCACTATAATAAGATCCCCTCTACTATATAAAGGGCGCACTGCTTTCCTCAAACGCGGGTACCTCTGGTTCGTTAGCTCTCTGAGGCCTCTCTGATTGGCACTCGCCATCTCCAACAAGACGGCGTCGTTTGCGTTGCGACAGCTCAGTCTCTTACGCGTCGGTATCGCGCTAAATCCTAGAGGCGGTTATGTCTTTCATGGATTATCAAACTTTTTCGATCGACCGGACATTGTCGCGTCGGAAGGCGGAGCGCCTTAATTACAAACCGGAAGCGGAATTTGCTCGTAGAGATCTGAGAATAAAATACCTTAACAACCTGGCAGAAGATGAAAAACTAGCGCTCTTCGCAATTCAGGTTGCCGGAAAATAGATACCTCACCTTTAGCACGTTACATATTAAACCCCCAGGTTCTCCTGGATCACGAGGTATAATATAACTGCACGGAAGCGCTGATAGCAGTACGGTTTCGTTTTTATTCGCACGTTATACTGTACTTATAAGTCATAAATAGGTACTTTTCCGAAAGGCGGATGTGGATTTTCCCGATCTAAAAGAGCCAACGCCCAAAATTGGGACCCGCTGGCAGCCAAAAACTGAAAAGCAATGTTTCATCATAGCTACTCCTCTGCTAGCAGCATTAACAACCGCACTACAACTACAATAGCGCCAAATCTTGCTTTTTACAAGCGTATTCTGATTTAAAAGTATAATTGTCAGATAAGTAGCGCAATAAGTGCGCCCTTATCAATCAATCACTCTTTTGGTGCAGTGGCTAGCTGACAATAATCGACAGTAAGTTACAAGGTAACGATAGCCTAAAATATAAAAAGGTAGCAGAAATAACCGGCTATACCACCCGCGCGGTAGTCGTCGAGCAACCCCAGATAACTTCGGCCTTGGAGTTGGGGGTGTACAGCTTCTCTATAAAAGCTTGCGTACGCTCTTTAGAGCTTTTCCGCCCTACCAGTTACCTCAGCTAGCTTAGGCCTCCCTGGCTCGTTTTCCCAATTTCTTCAAAGTCACTTAAGTACCGCTCCACAACGTTAAATATTAACCAATCAAATCCCAAATCCCCGTAACGAGCCAGCAAGGCCTAAGTTGTAGTTATGCGAAAGAGGGGTCCGTTTAATATATTTACTTCTTTGAAAAAACGAAAATTTATAATAATTTAACAACTAAACGTTTCCTGTAATTATATATATATTTATACGGTTATTTCGATTATGGTATATCACTAATATTATTTTAATCCTGATTAGGACCTATTTGCCACTTTTAAACCCTAACGTATATAATAGTTGCAGCCCGAACCTGTTGCGTTTTCGTTACCGTTATTAAAATACGATAAATCCGAATTCTCTTAGTTTTACTACGTTACGCCTTTAAAATAAAATATACGTACGCGTATATTAAATTTCTGGTATTAATATAAAAGAATTAATATAACATTTAAAAATTTTATTCGTAATTAGGTTTTTTACGACAATATAGGCCGAGTTACCAGTTCGACTATTTAAATTAACCGGTTAATTAACGTATTAAAAAAAAACCGAATACGCGATAAGTTATTAGCATGCGAAAATTAATAAAAATTTATAATTCCTATTAATCAGGATTTTTTTATACGAAAATATTACGATATATTATAAGGTAAACTTGTAGTTTTTATAAAAAACCCCGGATTCCGCCGTTTACCGGAGGATTTATCACTTAATATCGATACGATTTATATTACCTTAAACGAAAATAAACGATTTGTAAAAACTCTAATTTTTAACTGGTTTAAACTTTTAAATTAGGTAATTATATATTTAAGGAAAAGGTAATAATCGTATAATACGAAACGGAAAACGAAACGGTTTCGTAATAATAACGATCCGGAAATTTTTATATATTCTTTTTTTATGGTTTTAATTATTATAATTAGGATAATTTCTAAAATTAATAACAATTATTTGCTTTATTTATTAGGCAGGTTTCTATTATTTTCGGGTATATTACGGGATAGAATTAATATATTAAAAAAGCTAAATATTTACGAAAATTATTATACGTTAAACAAAAATATAAACTGATTGTTAAAAAAAACTAAGGTAACCATATTAATTTTTTTATAATAATACGGTTTTAATTAAGATAAATTATATTTTACCGTTAGGTATAATAAGATAATATCGTATTTTAATACGATAATTTTAATATTTAAAATTATATCCGTAATATAACGTTTCGATACGGTTCCGTTATACGGAATATTATTACCGCTTTTGCCCGTTACTGTAACCGTATCCTTAAAAAAAAGTTAAAGCAATTTATATTCCGTTTTAATTAATATTATAAAATAAAATAATTTTACGAAACGTTATAATAATATCTGGAATTATTTAATATTTTCCGTTAATTTATAATTAATATTATCCGGATTTTATTTTTGCTTTTATTAATACGTTTTATAAATATAATAAATAAAAGTTTTCCGGCTTTTTTAAATTAAAACGTATATTATATAATAAACGCCGTTCGATTTCGTTAAATACAGTTGATAAAAACGAAGGTACTATCGATAGTACTTATGGCGTTTATCGAAAGATTTTTTAGGTAATATATAAATTTAAAGAAAAACAATTTTATCGGTTTTCGAAACGTTTCTATTTTATTTATGGAAATTAGAAAATAACTAATTATATCCGGAAAATATAAGCTAATTAAGCCGAAATAGCCGATTTATATAATAAAAAACGGTAGTTTTTTTCCGTTTTTATTTTGTTTTATATATAAATAAATTTCCTATTTATATTTATACGTACTTATTAACCTGATAATATAAACGGAATATATATAACGTAAGCAACCTTAAAGGCAAACCATTAATTTTTAAATAGGATAATATAATTATATTAAAAATTACTTAAGTTCTATTTATTTAAACCTTTTATTTTTTATATATATAACGTTCGTATATTCGCGTTGTTTCTGTAAGAATTACGCGTCCGATACGAATTACTTATAAAAAAAGCGTTTAATATATACGGAACTGCTAAAAATATTTCGATCGAAAATCTTTTTTCGAAAGTTTAACTTATTAAGTTTATAAAATATATATATTTCCGGTTAACTATTATTAAGTTCGAAATTATTACGCATAATATGGTTTTTAAATATCTTAATCGTATTAAATAAATAAGGGAGGTATCGTAAAATTCAGATTAGAACGCGCTAATAAATAAAGATTTTTCCGACGAAAATTTTTTGTCGTTATTTATTAATAATACGTTACTTGGTAATATAAATAAAGCAGCAAACAATTCGTAAGTATTCCATTTTTTAATTAGGGAATATAATTTATTTATATTACTTTCTAAGCAGCGTAATCTTGATTAAAACGTACCGAATAAAACCCTTTTATCGGATAATTATAAGGCCGGAGATATTTTTAATACGGACGATATTCCGTAAGGCGATAACTTTTTTAACCCTATTAAAAATAATAATTAATTATTAATCGATACCGTTTTTATCGATAAAAAATTTCAAAGTTATTACCGCTTTTTTTAAAAAGCCCAGGTTTATTTATGTTTTTCGTATACTATATAATATAACGACGTTAGTTATATTAAACGGCTAATACCGATATTATTACTTTTTTTTATAAGGCCGGCTAATATAATTACGGTAAAAAAATACTTTATTTCGATTAAATATTACGTTTTATAGTATTAAATTAAATACTTATTAATTCGATTTTAATATTAAATCTAGTTCCGATAAAATTTAAGAAAAAAACATAAAAAGTATTTAATTAAAAGGGCGAATATTATAATCTATAGCTTACTGGCAACTTCCGCCGGTCGAAAAATAATATATATAACGTTAATACTGTATTTTTCCGAAATTTGTTTTTAATTAAATATCGCATTTTTTTATAACGTAAATTCCATATCCGTTATACTTTTTCGCAAAATAAACGCTACGTTATTCGGAATTTTCGTAATAAAATCCTCGAATGCGTTTATTTTTTGTTTCGTAATTTTTAATTTATTAAAAGATATTTATTTCGGATTAAAAAAGATAATTAAGAATCCGAAAATATTTTAACTATAGGCCGTAAAACTATAAAAACTAAGTTTATCGATTTTAATAATACCGTACTTATTACTAGCAATAAAGGTAAACTTAACTGGCTAAATACGGCAAAAAACGAAAATCAATTTATAAATAACCTTAACGCAACTGCCCGAAAAGCTTTTAATATCGAATTCGTTAGGAATAATTTAGTTTCGGATAACTATAATATCCTGCATATAGAAAAAAATTATAATCTTATAATATAAATTATAAATAACTTAATAAACGGTTCTAATTAAGGCGGTCCGCCTTTATTATCATCATCGTTAAATAAGCAAAATAAGAATTTATCAGACGAAAATAAACTACTATTATAACTCTTTATCTCCTTGCTGTTTTTATATCTTATTAAAACTAATACGGGGATTTTATTATACCTTTAATATTAATATAATTAAATATACTACGTAATCCTAATCAGCTACGTTTTATTTATATATTCTATTTATAATAATGCTATATAAATCCTTCGTATTAAAATAAATTGATATATTAATAATATCGTATTATTTATAACTAAATATACCGCATAATTTCGTATTAGCCTATATATCTTATCTGCAATTAATTTACCAGTTAGCGTTTTTATATATTTATTAAAATTTCTTCGTTTTATTTTGCCCTTTTTCGCATATTATTGTAACCTATACATTAATAACTCCTTTTACATTTTCGGAACCTAAAATTTTATTTGTTTTAAACGCAATATCCACGTTTAAATCCTTTTAAAAAATTTTATTTAAACCATATAACAATACCAAATACTTAAAGATCGTATATAAATATTCCTCGCCGTATTCTTATGCGCAATGTACACATTTATCGCCTATATAACCCCATAAACTATAATATTTATAAAACGGCCATATAATATATACTTCCTAGTTAATCGGCTCGGTTTATAAAATCATAAACCTTTTTTCGCATTATTTGCAAAATATTCGGTTTATATATCCTTTTCGTTAAATTACAAAAACCGTAATTAATTAAAGGTCCGTAATTAACTTAGCAATTTAATAACTTATAAGGCCGGCATAATCCGCCATAACGTAAATCTTATTCTGCCGGTTATTATTACTTAGAATATTCCGAACTGCATTAATAATATTTAATATTTATATAAATACCGCGTTTTTATATAATAAAAAGTCATATTTATAATATAAACCTTTCATAATATTATTAAGCTCGTAAATCTTAATTAATCGTAAAATCTTCCTAATTAATATACATTCCTATTAATACCAAAACGTAAAATACTTACAACTTTTTAATTTTCCCTTATATTAATATAATCTTATAATATATACCTAATATTTAAAATCGGCTACGTACAATATGCATTTTCCGTAAAAAATATCTTATATCTTAAAATAATCGAATATTATATAAATAATACGAAAACGTTTTAATTAAAACGAAATTACAAAATACGCTATACCGCAAATTCTAATAATAACTTTTATTATTTTTTTAAATTAGGCTTTCGTTACCCGTCCTTAAAATTATTCTGGTAATAATTACGGCTATTTATAAAATCGGCCTCTCGTTACCCATCCTTAAAGTTATTCTAATAATAATTCCGACTATTTATAAAATCGGATTCTTATTACCTATCCATAAAGTTATTCTTAAAAAATATCATTAACAAATCTAACTACCTTTTTCTATTTAACCGGAAATTTAAAATTTAGCGGGCCTATTTAACGTTTATTATTTAAGGTATTATTAATAACTATATCTAATATATTATCAAATATATCGGTAAAGTTATTCATATCCCGTACTATAATAAATATATAAAGGTATATATTATAATAAAGATTTTAAATATTAAATAAAAAAAACGGATTAATAATAATTATTATATTACAGGTAAATTAAATTTAAGTATTATAATATAATAAAATATAAAAAAATATATGGAATAGTTATAAAGTAAGTAATAATAAAATAAATAATAATAATTATTAAATAACTATAACAGTTCTATTCAATATACATTTAACTAAAGGAATTCTATAAATTACATTAAATAAATCGTAACAAAAAAAAAAATATCGTACAATTTATATACGATTACTAATTCCTTCCCTATATATTATTACTTCGTTATAGGAAAAAACATTATTAACTTTTAAGTTAATATCTAACAACCTATATAAACCTAATTATTTATACACTTACAATTACATAATCCTAAAATTCATATATATCCTAATCCTAATCATATATATTACTTTCGGATTTCCTTATAACTTATTAATTATTTATAAGCTTTATTTATATATTATAAATCCCTTTATATTTTATATTACTACCGATAATATACCCGGACACCACCTAGCATATAAATTTCACTTTATCCCATATATCTTATATCCTATATTCCCATTTTTAATCTTAATTAACCTAAAATAAAACCGGTAAACATATACTACCCCTAAATTTTTTATATATTAATACTTTTTATATAATACCTAATATTAAATAATTATTATAATAATATTACTACTATTTAATAAGATAAAATATAACGATTACATCCGTAATCTATATAGCTATATAATAAAAAATTAAAATATACATAAAAATATAAATACTATCAAGTTAGCTTTCGATACGACTTATATTAACTGCAATGTTAATTTCCTTAAATCAACCCTAGCTACATATACCGTCCCTCCAAACCCTATACCGACCAAAAAATTATCTTTAATTACCGTTACAAAACTATTCGACAAAATTATAATACTACAAAGTTTTAATAAAACGGAATTTATTAAGTTATACTAAAAAACGTAATCTGCTTACCGTTATATATACCTTAACGCATATTTCACCAACGATAATATCGAAATCGCACTTTAATAAATATTCGGAAACCTCGGTTATATACATATAACTTACGAAACGTTAATAAAAAACGTATTTATATATAATAACGGTTTCCAATATCCGTTTCTACTAAACCTAGAAAAAATAATAAGATAATATAAAGCTTTATTTATTTTCTTTATTATACCAGAATATAGTAATAAAGTCGACGATACAAGGAATATAAATTACTAGATAATAAATCTTTAAAACTGCGAAGCAGATATCCTTTATATTATAAATTTAACCGGCATTTATTCTTTAAAAACCCGTATAACTCGGGCCGTTTAACGTTTTCGAATATTTATATATAACAACAACCTATATAATATAAATAATACCAGGGATATAATAATTTCGTAATCTCGATTAAAAACACAAAACCGCGATATATTATGTAATATATATTATATAAACGTTATTTTTATAATATTAAACAAAACAAAAATCCGCGATTATAGTTACCTGGTTAGCGATTAAATAATTATATATAAAAATTAAATTTAAAGGTACCGTAATATATTCGATATTAATCCCGAAAATTTTAATAATTACTTAAAATATTTTATTATTATTATACGGATATAAGATTTTAAAGTAAAAGATTTTTAACTTTTACCCGGGGCCCTAGCTATACCGACAAAAAAAAAAGCGGTATTAAAAAGAAGGAAATTCGTACCTTTACGCGTTGTTTATTTCGGATAACGAAATTTCAAAAACCGTAACCAAAAACACCGGTAAGCCCTAGATTTCCAGGGGGAGCATAGTAAGGTTTTAATTAAAATCCGTTACGAAACCGGAATTTTAAATATTTCGAATTAATACTTAAAAAAAAACGGATACCGGAATAGTTATATACGTAGCGAATAAATGGCTTTCCTAGTATTAGCGAAAAATTATTTATATTATCTATTTATCTACATAATTGATCTTTTATACCAATTAATCAACCTAAGCTAAGGTACCTTAAGGGTTAAAAGGGATAAAAATATTTTAAAAGTTAATATAACGAATTCGAAAAAAAAAACCGGAAAACAGGATTTAAGAAATTTTAATTCGGTATAATAAATCGAGGATTGTAAGTTAAAAAAAAATATTTGTTAATAACTGCGATAAATTCCAGTTTAAAACGCATAATATATATATTTGTTAATTTTCTTAATTTAAAAGGTTTATTATATATTTGTTACAATATATAATTAATCCGGATTAAAAAAAACTAATATCTATATATAACCTAACATATTAGGAATTAATAAAAATAACGAATATAATAAATAGATAATATTATTAATAGCTTTAACTGATATTACGTAAATATATATATTTATCGCATTTTAAAACCGTAATACCGTATTAAAATTAAACGTATTTCTTACTATACGTTCTAATTAAAGTTTTCCAGGCCTCGTTTTTTACTTTTTAACTTAATATCGCGATTAGTTTTTAACCTGCCACTATTATTATTATCGGACAAATACCGTTTGCTTTTAACGCGCAACTCCTTAATCTCGACAGGGATTACTACCTCGGATCCAACTTTTAATATATTATTTAAAGTATTAAGCTGCATATTATCATATTTTAATAACCCCGGCGATTCCGGTAACGATATAAAAATAAACAAATTATACGAATATAAATATAATAACAAAAACAAGGCTAGCGGATTAAAAGTATTAAAGAATAATAAGTTCCGCGTTAACGTTACAAATAACAGAAATAAGGCCGGTTTTTAATTAAGATTATTTAATATACCGTAAACTACGTATATAGTTATAAATATCGTTATAACCGGGGTTACAACTTTAAATTACGAAAACGTATAAATTACGTACCGGGTTAATATTTAAATTACTAGGTTTATTATTAAATTATCAGTTACTAATTTAAACCGGGCGGCTATATATAATATATTTTAATTAAAACCTAACGCAGTTTATAGCAGCCTTACGATTTTTTCCGATATTTATCGAACTTATAACGCAGTAATAATCCGTAACTTATATAAATCGGTCCGAGGTATAAGAATATAACGCCTTTATTTTCGATTAAGCGAATTCTGCCGTTTACGAAAAATTTCCCGTATTTTCTATAAAATAATAAATACGACTTTTTCGTAGATTAAATATAACGCAAATAAAAGGCGGTTTTTTAAAACGTCTTAATATTACTATTTATTAAATCCGGAAACCGCTTTAACTAATTCGATTACGTTTTAAATTAAATAAAACCCTTAAATTTCGTTTAATTTTTTTAGGAACGTATTAAATAAGAACCGTTTAAGTTTAATAGGAATAAATATTTACTTTATCCTTTTACCATTAAGCAGAAATAACCGTATAAAAAACAGTTCGTTCGTTTATCGTTTATACCAGGATTTTATTATTTTCTAAGTAACCGTTTTTAATAAACCGGTTTTTAATTATTTTTACGCAAATATTTTTAAATTTAAAAATTCGGGTATATAGATAAAATTAAACGTATATAAATTATAATAAGATCTAATCGGGATAAAATTATTAAAGTTTTTTTCCAGTATAACGGCTTCGTTTTTTTTAAATATATCAAAATCGCCTTACGTATATATTTGCCGTTAAATAACGTATATTATTAAGGCCCTATTTTCGTCCGGTTCTACAAATTAATATTAATTTATTTCGGAAATTTACGGGTAATAAAAGTAATATCTTAACTAATCGAAAAATAAAATTAAGATTCGATAATTACCTTATCCTAATCGGAATTATCCGTAATAGATTACGTATTATTTTTTTTATTATCCGAATTTGTTACGTCGATTTTTATTATAACCTTTATATTTTTATAAGTAATACGGTTTTTAATTTGCCGGGCCTGGGTTTTTTTTGCTATTTTAACCTTTTTTGCAATAAATAACTTGGTTTTATATTTATCGAACGCTTAATAAAATACAAACAGTATAATTTATTTATAGTTAATTATATTTAATTGTTTATAATTACGAACCGTTTGATTAAATCGTTATTATAAATTCTTTATTAAAAAGCTTTTTAATATTTCTTATTATATTATTCGATTAATATCCGGGATATTTATACTTAATTTAAAAGTAATAGTAAATATAACAATACGGATAAAATTATTAGGCTTTTTTAATTTGTCGTATATGCAAACTTGGTTACCGTAAGGCATTTTAAAGTTATAAAACTTAATAACCGTTTTTATAATTTTTAGCAAATACCCCCGGTCCGCCAGCGTTTTAATTAAGTGGTTACGGATATCTATAATTTTCGCCTTGTTATTAATATAAATAATAATCTTAATAATAATATGCAAACTGTTAAGTTTTAAGGTTATTATTTAATAACTTGGAAACATTTGTTATTAGGAAATTTAAGTACGTTTAATTCGAACGTTAACCTTTAGATATAGGGAAAACAACAATATCGATTTCGGGCCGATTAATATTAAAATGCCGGACTTCCGTCTTATAGTTATATTTAGTAAAACCGCCGATTTAACGAAAGTTACCGTATTTCGTAATTTTTTTTTTATAACATTACTAACGGTTATTATATACGTAAATTAATATATATAAGCAGGGAAAATAAAACGCAAATTACGGATATTAGTATATTTAGGCCGGAAATCGTTTTATTCCGATAATAGATATATTTCGTCGATTATAACTAAACTATACTGCCGTTCGAAAATAGGATTTAATATAATAAATTAAAATTGATTGTTCGATACTTATTTAGGATTAAGGATAATATAATTATATTATCCAGTAATTATATGTTCGTATATTTCCGGATTAAGCTTTTTCGTATTTGCAGATATTAGGATAAAAGCAGAATACGGTATTGTTAACGTAAAAACTCGTTATTTTTCAGTTAACTTAACTAAGGGTGCGATTTGGATAGTAATTAAGTTGGTTATTAAAAAAAAGGCTTAAATAATTAGGAACTTTCCAAAATTTATTTTAACGACGAAAAAGATATTAAGTTTTCCGAAAATTAAATTATATACCGTATTTACCTATTCCTTCCGTAAAATACGGCTTTACCTGTTAAGTATAATATTTAATATAAGGCGAATAAACCGACGGCGTAAAGTTTTTGTAAGGTTATCAGTTATATATATAATATTGGCGTATAGATTTATAACGTTTATATCGGCAAAAAACCGGTAAAATTATCGGAAAAAAATAAACGTCTAGCCTTAAATAGCCAAGTACCTGAAAAACTAAGGTATCTACCCTAAACCTTTTAATATATTATTTATATTCGGCTAATTAGGATAAAAATATATATCGGGGTTTATTATAGGTGATTTTAAGCTTTATATATTATTATTTTAGTTTATAAAGTTATATTATTATTATATTAACCTAGGGGGGGTAAAGGGTTATAATATATATTAATCGGGATTTTGGGCTATTTTTTCTTTATAATAATCTAGGTTTAATTTTAATTAAGATCAGGTTTATATTAAAAGATAGAGATTTTAATTTTACGTTAAATTATATAAGTTATAACGTTAAGGACTTAGTAACTAATATATATTTTAAAAGTTATTATTAATGATTTTCTCGAATTTGTATAAGAACGTATTAAACGGAGCGAAAAAATTATAACTTGTTATTAGGCCTTATTTTTAAGGTTTTGTTGTTTTTGTAGAGATTTTTCTTAAAAAGGTTTAATTGATACATTAAACCCTTGCAGTTACTTCTTAACGGAAAGCCCTAGCTACGGCTGCGCCGCAGGCGCAGCTACAACCTTAAAAATAGGGCCTGATCTTGATAAGGTAACCTACCAGGTAAATCTTCACGCTAATCCCCGTCGCGGCCAGAGTCTTATAATTTACCTTATTAAAATCAGGCCCTATTTTTAAGGTTGTAGCTGCGCCTGCAGCGTAGCTGTGGTTAAGGCTTATATTTTAAATACCGACTTATAAAAGATTTATAAAAACATCTAAATCTTAAAAATAGGGCCTAATAACAAGTTGTAATTTTTTAGTTCCGTTTGGTACGTTCCTATATAAATTTTTTAAAATTTATATTGGAAACTTTTAAATAAAATAATAATAATAAATAATTAAAAATTAACAAAAAATATAGTTATATATAATTTTAAAAGGGCTTTTTAACTATATATATAACTTCCCGATCGGGGCTGGTTTAATTAAAACATTAAAGAATAAAATGAAAATTTCCGATTAGTACATACTTTTTAACCGGAACGCCTTTATAATTATAACATAACAATTATAATCCGTACGGCCAAAAAAATAACTAAACAGGTTTTTTTTATACTAAATTATTTTTAAAAAGTTTATAGCAAAATAATATACGTAATAATTACGTTATTGCAGTTATAAAAACGTTCCGGATTTAATTAACTTTAACTTTTTTATAGCTGTAACGTAATAATTATAGCCCGTACGGCTGAAAAAATTGCTGGACGGGCTTTTCCTATATAAAATATATTAAGAAAGCCCGGTATATAATAATACGACCGGTAGTTATATTGTTACAATTATAAGGGCGTTACGGTTACTTATTATCCGGGCCTAAATTTAGCCGTATTAACTGTAATTTTTATTTAAAAAAATAGGAAAAATTTCTGTATATATATTAACTTATATTCGACGCGTATATAAAATATTAAACTTATCCGATATTATTTAGTTATGTTATAAAGATTTTTCCTATTAAATATTAAATTTATTTAAATAAATAAGAAATAATAGAAAAAAATTAATAATTTTAATAATAACGTATTAAACGGACCCCTTATTTGCATAATTACAACTTAGGCCTCGTTCGTTTGTTACGGGAATACGTATTTTAATTGGCTGAAAAAAAAGTAGTATATAAGCTATAAGCGAGCGAGGCCTGAGCTAGCTGAGGTAACTTATAGTAAATTTTCCGATCACCGAGGTCCCGCCGACGAAAACGGCGACACGGAAACTGGTTTCATCATTAATAAAGGCATTAAAAACGAGTATTTGTAAAAGACAATTTTTGCTCGCAGCAGTAAAAAAAATGTTAACAAATTAAGTCTCTTATTAACTTTTCGTTAGGGATATAAGCTTAAAAAAAGTTTTTAAAACTAATTAATATATAAAAAAAATTTAGGAACTTATTAAGCGGATCGCGTAAATGCCGCGTTACTAGGTTATCGGGCTTCCGGATATTAATAAATCCCGTTAAACTCGTCTTCGGTTAAATCATGCGATTAATAAATTTCTGCATAAAATACGGCGCAGTTATAATAACTATATTACGATTCTATGCCTTATATTAATTTCGATATTAAAGATATTAAAAACGGAATTATATTATATATAACCTTAACCGCCCTATATTATTATCCTGGTAATAAGCTAAGATATTAATTAATATTATTTGTTTAATAAAGCCATTAACTTAAAATCTTAGGTTAAAGAACCCGTATCGTAACTAGGCGTTTTAAATGGTTAAAAACTATATTATCTTATAGAAACAGTTATGGTTCAAATGTTACCCAAGAAGGTATTAGCACTTTTTACTCACTGTAACACTATCTGTGCGACGTCGCCGGCGCAGATGCAAGTGGTGAAAGCAGCTATAACGCCGACGAATGGCGCTGGATTGGGCAGGTATTAACTCTGGCGCCAAGCTCTGCCATTACATCGGCTTCGTAGCTGACAGCAGATCTCAGCGCCAGAAAATATTTTGTCCCCGCGGCGTGCCCGGCAACATTTGTGATGCAGCTAGAGAAGTTAGTAGAGAGGAACTTTATAGCCCATTCGAGGGTTACGACAAAGACTATATTCCTCAATTACGGTGGCTATTCCCTCGGGATTAGCACGACGTTGGTCGATTACGTACCGCCGACGGGCTTTAGAGAGGCGAAACGCGGAAGAGCGCCATCGAGTTAAAATACACGGCATCATAGCGGTTTTGCGATCCTCTAATCAAGCCATGGCGCTGAGTGGCAGGTCGTGAGCCAACCGGAAGGCACCAAATCTCGAAGACTTGTTAGGCACGCGATTAGAGGGCAAACACCTGGCTGCAGCCAATCTTATATGCCCGCCTGCAAAACCCCCCCGAAGGTCGGCGAACTAATCTGGATGGAGAGGGCATTGTCTGATAGGACGCAACCCCGCTCGGAAATGCCGAAGACTGCGCAGTGCGGAGTGGGCTTCATCGTCGCGAAACGCCATAAACCTCGACCTTTCCACTCAACTTTGACGACAGTGGGAAATTGGGCATCATGTCTTCTCGTCGCGCTGTTCCAAACAAGGGTAACGAAAACTTGGGATGGTCATCCTGCCTCCCGTCAACAGAGCCGATAACCTTACCCATGTCCCGCAAGCGGCCCCGCGGGGATGAATCGCCCAGATACGACAGCGACAGTACAATTGATGGCAAAAGCAGAAGGTTTTCATTAGCCTCAGAGTTTCGCGGCGTCCACGACACATACCCAGCGAGAGAACATGTCCCGAGTATGGGACGTTATTCCGTCATCATATCCCCTATTAACACGGGTGCGGAAGTTAACATCCGAGACATGTCGGCCACGGCCGAAGCAGAGTTTGAACGTGACGACGATGACGACGACACTGGTGGCTCACCACAGACGCTACCGCCCCGCTTTAGGGACGCCTTAAACCGCCTCAACCAGGAACTCCACAATCTCAACAGCTTCTTCCTCCATCGCCTCAGGAAAGACGCAAAGCGGCACGTTGACGATATCAATGAACAGCTCAACATCATGGAGGATTCGCACCGCAGGCTGTATTCCGATTTCTGCAACCAGCGAGATCAGAAGGAAGAGCTCCAAGATCGGCTCAGCCAGCTAAAAGATGAGACCGAGGCTGCGACCCAAGAGAGGGACCAAGCAAATCGTGAGATCGAAGACCTTAAAAAGACCACAGCCAGGCTCCAAACTTCGATCAAGGACTTCGAGAGAGATAAGATGGAGCTGGACAACCCCATCAAAGATTTGGAGGATAGAAATGAAAGTTTGAAAGCGGAGAAAGAGAAGTTGGAAGCCGTCGTGGAAGCCAAAAATGCCGAAATTAAGGCACTCAAAGCATCACCAATTTCGGCGGCACCGAGAGCGTTAATGGAACATGAGGCATCGGATTCGCTACCTCAGAGTTTGTCGCTGTCGGTACCGCCGGCCCATACGACGCCGGTAGTGGCTGATGCAGGGGACCATTACACGCATTACAAGTACGACCGGCTTGGATTCAGCATTACGAGATTCTTCGGCAACCTCCTAAAAATCGAACTCGCTCACGACCAGCCGTCAGATGGAAGGCGCCTCAACTCTGTCGTTACGGAGTTCATGTTCAACCTAGGGTCCTTCGCCGACACAGCCGATGTGGCCGTCTCTCCCGTCGAGGGTTTCTGGAAACTTCGCCTGCCGTGGACTTCGAAGCCCAACATTAGCATGGCGACACGGCCAAGCATCGAGGAGCGGTTTGTTCAGCTCTGTTTGCTGATCCCACACCTAAAGTCCCGGAGCCGGGGCGAAATATGGGGCGCGACAGTCATACTCATAAACTCACTCATGAAGGATGACCACGCGTCTGCGCCGCACGCTGGCATGGCATTCCTCGCGGCCATGAAGTCGACCAACCTGGCCGTGGAAGTTCAAAATCTAGATATTCAGAACGCCGCACTCGCCATCGCCTTATGTGAGCTGTGCCGGTTCCTCCAGGAGACCTTCACAGAGCTCCCACAGGCAACATGGGATATCGGCAATATCCTCGGCTCTGAAGCACAAGGCTCCATGACGGCAACCCCCATTGGCAGACTCAGCGCGTGTCTTGCCAATCTGCACCGATCCAACACTTTAGCTCTGCGAAAGCAGCTCGCCACGACATGCGGCGATAAGTTCTGCTTCTATTCTCTGGACAGAGAGTCGGGAGACAAACAGGAACTTGGATTCTTGTCATGCGACGATAACGAAACCTTCCTGCTACTTAACTTTGGGAAGAGATTAATCCGTTTTGTGGACAGAAACTTTGCCTACGCTCTCTACCACGAGGATCAGAAGAAACATTTGTTGATTAAGCGGTCTGATGGGGAGGTTTTGCTAGATATCGAGGACGCAGCGCAGGATGTAAGGATCTTCTGGGTCAAATACGCGGAGCGTCCTTAATTTCATAGGAAGGAGCAGTTGAGAGTCAAGAATTGTGACAGTTAGGCTGATCGCTAGAAAAGAGTGCATAGAGTGTGTGAAGTGTAAATTGTCTTGGTTAATCTGGGCTCTAGAGAGCGGTGGCTAGAAAGCTCTATATATAGTGTGGGAGCCCCGGAACAAGGTTTCTGCGGGATGCCTACAGGCTACCAGGTCCTGATGACTAAGCAAATTACCCCTATTCTGCGACAAGAATGAATTAGGACTTTGGAAGGAATTGGTCGGTGGGGAGGATTTGCACTTGAGGTCGGGCGCGCTGTCGGATGACCATCTCATTCTTGTCCAGGCACATGCAGTGAAGATAACAATACACCTTGCCACCTACCAGCAAATGACTGGACTCCAACTGTCCATGCTTGTTTGGACTTCCGGAGCAACAAGTCTAATGCTGTAACCGAGGGATTCGTATACCTAGAATGACGGTACTGTGTAAATGTTCCCCCTATAAAATTTTTTCTAACTGAGTCCGGATTAATCGTAACGTTTTGTCGAGGTATATTGATGAATTTATGATTGAATAATAGTAAGTGTGTTTGTAAGAGTTGTAAGCGCGAAACTTGGAAAACAGGAATCTTTAATACTTAGATAAGTAATGCGAATTATAAAAGAGGAAAGTTTAGATTATTAATTTCAAAAATGGGATATATTTTGGCTATTAATATATATAGGACTAATTCTAAGTCCCCTCGGCTAGAGTTGAAGCAATTCAGTATGTTGCGGCGTAGCCTGCCGAAAATGGTAATTAGGGTGAGCAAAGGTGAGCTAGCCTGAGCAAATCCTGCTGAGCCGAGCTTGAGCTAGGCCCTAAGGCGTGGGGTATTATTTCTTTGCCTTAGGCAGCATTGTGTTAAGGAGCTATAAAACGGGCCATTGACATTTTCATCTTGCGGCCAAGAGGGATGGCTTAAAGTTGGACGATTACAAACTGGGGCTTTTCCAGCATTCGCCAGATTCCGTCGATTTTTAGAGGTCGTGGAGACTGTAGTGGGTGATACGGCTCGAGAATAGGGCTTACTGTAACAGGCTGCAGCAGCACCTTTATCTTCGACCATTACTACGCGCCGCGTCCGAACCTTGACGGCAATCGTCCCGCTTTTTTCCATCCGAAGCCGTAAGGCGCGCATATTTACGTTCGAGTACGAGATGGTGTGGCGGGATTTGCGAGGCGTGGTGCAGTTGACTTGAATCTGGACATCGTGTACGGAACCTTGCGGCGTTTTTGGCCGGAGGGAAGTGTGATAAAGTGGGGGCCTAGCTGCGAGTAATTGCCGTACTGGCGGCAGTGGAACGAACGACCCGTATTGGCGTGAAGCCATAGGCGTAGGCTGGTAGGTCGATTATCCTGGAACGAGTGACCGAATCGATGTGCGCAAATTAGTCGTGTTGTTTTCCTTTTCCAAATTACACTAAGGGGCTGGCTTTGCTTGATGGCTGAATTTGCCTCCTTCCTTCGAGCTTATTTGACAGACAAATGCTGGGTTCGTGCGGTTGTCTCCTTTGGCGGGAGACCAGAGTTCCTGTCAAAGTCGAGGCAGTTGGTGCAAGTGGTTGACGCACAGAGAAAAAGCGCATGTCGGATTGATATCGTTTTTCTTGTATGGCCTTAGGCTTTCTGGTATGCGAAAAGTACTGTCACATCGCCTCGTTGGTTCTCGCTGCTACGAAGAGTAGCCATGTGGCCATTTCCGTGGAGTTCCAAGGGTTTTTACGAGTTTCCATTTAGGTGCCCACTTCGCTAATTTTAGCACCTGGCCAAGGCTAACCCCTCTAATCGGGATTAGAAATGCGCTTCTTCAGAGGACAGGAGCATTCGAGAGGAGGATGGCCAGCCGCAACGTTGTTCGCCAATATGCCGCCCCTGGTAGGGCTGTATGAGTCAGTTGCTATTGGCCTAGAAGGATCGAGGGAGCCAGCTACGTGGGCATTTTGCGCGCGCCTGGCTGTGAAGCGCGTTAGTGGGCAGCGTATTGCAGTCCAAGCTTTCTTTTACCGCTTAGTTTTCTGCAATTTGTTAGAGTGTTCCACTTGCTGATATGTTTCACTTGCTGATAAAGTACGTAAACGGGGGTTATGTCACTATAGATATTGGCCCTGGCGACCGAATACAACTCGATGAATAAGGAAGTGGCGTTAGTTTCAAAGGAAATTCGGAACCTACAGTCCTTCGCTTCCCCTTTACCATCCTTCCCCTTTCCCTAGGCCATAAGATCTAAGGGGAAAGGAAAGATGTATCGAAAGCTGCGAGCGAGAACATTCGGGCTGTCGTAGCTTACAAGCTTTCTGCATGATGCGTCCCAACTGCCTGAAGTAGAGCTTGGCTAATGCCCCACCGCTGCACCGCGACGCCCGAACAATCGCTCCAAATTACCACTTGCTACCGCGCTGGAAACGGAGGAACTTTGGCACCCTGGCGCTGCTCGTACTGGCACTGACCTCTCTCCTTTCCGACGCAGCTCATGTGCGATTCCCGCGTACTTTGTGGGTTTCTGCCCAAACAGACGCCGCTGCCCGACGCACTCCTTGACCACGGCTCTCCCTTTGTTTCCCGCCCCTGCATATACCACGGTGGTACGAGACAACGCATACCAATCATTGTCGGAGCGCGTGGCGCCCTGTAGGGCGCGGAGCGGCAAAATGCAGTACACGCGAAGCGCAGCATTCCGAATCGACACCACACTTTGACGACTAATTCTGCGGTACATCCCAAGCCACGAATGGGACTGTGAACCAACGCGGGAAAACGAGCATCCAAGCCTTATAACTGACGAGGCTGACGCATTCGAACGTGCCGCAGCGAGCAGAGCGAACAGATCGCAGACCTTCGGCACGTTTGTCAGTTCGTTCTGACCATCATGACGCAGAAGTTGGACAGCCCCGATCATTACACCGTCGGGTGGATCGCGGCGCTCCCCATCGAACGCGCCGCGGCGACCGCTTTGCTCGACGAGCGCCACGACGAGCCGCACGGCTTTTCGCAGCATCCAAGCGACACGAACTCATACACCTAGGCCCGGATGGGGAAACACAACATCGTGATCGCCTCGCTCCCGGCCGGCGTATACGGAATCACGTCCGCTGCCACCACCGCGTCGAGCCTGCTCTCCTCCCTGCCGCAGATCCGAATCGGGCTCCTGGTGGGGATCGGAGGCGGCATCGCCAGACCAGACGAGGGTATGGACATCCGACTCGGCGACGTCATCGTCAGCCAGCCCGACGGAACCGCCGGCGGGGTTGTCCAATACGACCTGGTGAAGGCGAAATCCGGTGGCGAACGCGAACGTAAGGACTTCCTGAACATGCCCCCGCCGGTCCTCCTTCACGCGCTGGCGAATCTGCAAGCCGAACACCTCGTTGCCGGATCGAAACTCACCGCCCTGCTCGAAAATATGTGGGCGGCGAATCCCCCCATGGCAAAGCCGACCAAATCAGCCCCGGGATTCGTCCACCAAAGGTCCGAAAACGACAGGCTGTTCAATACGTCGTACGGACACGCCGGGGGCCGCGACTACCGCCGCTGCGATCCCAACGAGAAGCTCCAGCGCGACACGCAGAACTCGACCGACCCGGAGATCCACTACGGCATCATCGCTTCCGGAAACACGCTGGTGAAAAATGCGGCTGAGCGGGATAAGGTCGCGGAGCACGTCGGAAAAGAATGCCTCTGTGTCGAAATGGAAACGGCCGGACTAATGAACCACTTCCCATATCTCGTAATCCGAGGCATTTGCGACTACGCAGATTCCCACAAAAATAACCGGTGGCAACGCTACGCTTCTGCCACGGCGGCTGCGTTGGGGAAGGAGCTCCTTGGCTACGTTCCGGCCGGCGAGCTCCAGAAGACGCGGAGGGCCGCTGAACTCCTCCAGTCCAGTCGGGGTCGGGTACGTGGCTACGCTACGCTCTTTACGCCCTGCTTGCCTGGGTCCGCAGCCTGCAAGTTTTGCTCACACCGTTCTTTCGCAGGGTGCCACGACTATGACCAATTATGGGAAGGTTGCGAACTTTGGCCAGACCATCACCATTCAGGAGCAAAGCATCTCCCTGTAATGGCGTACAAGGACGCCGAAGACTATAGGGCGGGGCCCGGACTGCTCAAGCGGGGTCTCAGTCAGATGGACAGTCAGATGGACTGTAGCCACTGTCGCTATACTGAAGCGCTACCACTATGTTTAACCAATAGCAAGGTCATGTTTTATTCATAGGACAAAAGCGCAGCTGAGCGCCGATGGCTTGCAGCGTCCTAGAGCCGAGAAGCCAATACCGTATTTGCTCATCCGCGGAAAGCGCCCAAAGCGACGTCTCGGGCAGCAAGGTCTTAACCAAACGGCTGTTTTAGCAGGGCGATAAGAAACTGCTGCCGAAGCCTGCGATATCCTTCCGCATATTGACAGACGTAAAAGCTATACGTTCAGCCTGTTCGCGGCTCGGAGGACTGGACTCGGCGACTTGAACCCTCGGCCTTCCTACTCACTAGCGAACCGATTCGCAAAATCCGCTTTCGCGTCTTCGCAATGGCGAATAACATCAGGAATTACGGACACGCTACAAACGTCGCCCATACTTTACCTCAGCTAGCTCAGGCTTCTGCTGGCTCGTCTCTATTTTTGATGTATTTTTATGTACTACGCCAAGGCATTAAAATTAACCAATCAAATCGCATATTTCCGTAACGAGCCAGAGAAGCCTGAGTTAAAGTTGCAGAAAAGTGGGCTCGTTTTCGGCGCCCTTACCAAAATTCCCAACTTTCTTTCCATTTTTCCTAAATTCCAAAAGATTTAAATAAAAAAAAATTATTACGTAGCCAATTGAAGGCCGATAAGTATGAAACTTTAAATACACGTATGAAACTTTAAATACACGTCGAATATAAGCTAATATACGTACAGGATTTTTTTTCAATTTTTTTGGATTAAAATTGGGGCCGATACGGCTAAGTATATATCTGGGAAATGGGCTACCGCAACGCCCTCAGGGCTGCGACAGCATAACCATCGGTCGCATTATCGTGCACCGGGTTTCCCAAGTATATTCTATATGGGAGAAGCCCGTATATCAATTTTTTCGACCGTACGGGCTGTGGTTGTTGCGTCGCAGCCATGAGAAGGTCCCGGACTTGATTAACCGGAACGCCCTCCTTGCTGCGATG
>QJNZ01000255.1:0-110519 GCA_004155055.1 Monosporascus sp. CRB-8-3
GGATTTGATGTATTGTGGTTGATTAATTGGACTTTGTTGTCGCGAAGTGCTGAAAAGTGTCCAGCTTAATCGTGTGTCCAGCTCAATCGTGTGGGACGTTAGACAAAAATATCGATATATTTTATTCAGCGGATTATTTTATTTAAGTCGGGTAATATAATTAAAACCGTTTCCGTCGAGGTTCCAGAAATCCGGAATACTAGGACTTTAAATTCGAAATTAATCGGTATATTGTAATTATCTTAAGTAATAAAAGCTTAAAAAGTTTTAAAATTAATCGAAATTAAAAAAATCGTAAAACTAGTAAAGGGTTACAAAGCAGCTATCTTATACGGACTTAAGGTTTATTATAAAAAGCTTAACATCTTTTAAATTATTATTTAAGATTCTGCTGACTAAATTAACTAAAGGGTATAAGGTTTATTAAGGTCGAAATTTATCACCATTACGTAACAGTCGGCTTTAAGATAAGGTTTTTTACGACCGAGGTATAATTTATCGTTAGCTTAAAAACTATTAATAATTGCCGTATTCGAAAATATTAGGTAAAATATTTATGGTATTAATTATTAATATAATTACTTCGTATCTTTAACTTAGCCTAACTAATACGGCTTAAACCTAACAACTTTATATAAATATTAGGTTTATATTTTATATATTTAATTAAAATATTTTTTTAATATTATTTAATCTTTTCATTTCAGAAAACAAAATTAAAAAAATACGATTTTATTATAACGAATAAAAATAAATTAATTTTAATAATCCGTTTATCCGACTTATAAAAACTAATGTTCCGATATAAATTATAAAATAAAGTTATTAAACTTAAATTAATTTCTTTTATATTATCGGTAAAATTTTACCGCAATAAAAAAAAATTATAAATCGAAATAACATAATTTATAATATTATTATTATACTTATAAAATATCCAGGATTATTATTAAAACTAAGCGATAATTACGTACTTAAATGTTGTTAAATATACAGGATATTAGTTATGTTATTATATTCGGCTAACTTACGTATATTTCTCGTACGCGTACAGCGTTTGTATAGCCTAGTAACGGAATATATATTTTCCGATTAAAAAAACCCTTTCCGTATATAGCGTACGTTTAATACTCTTTACTAACTAACATACCCCCTTAACGCCTTAAAACATTTATAGTATTAATCGTTACGTATTATTATTTCTTAAAACTATAACTTTCTATTTAACCTCTTTTTTAATAATTAAATCCTTTTAATAAACTAATTCTTTCTTTAAAATTATTCGTAAGATATTTTTCCGACTTTCGACAGTTTCCGTAATATTTACTAATTTTAACTGCTTGTTAAAATACCTAAACGGTTCGCGTAATAAGGCTTTAATTAATTTATCAATTAATATAATACTTATAAACGTATAACCTACTTTAAATAATTCCTTCTTTACGGCTTTTCGTAACAAATACTTATATATATTTACGTACAGCAGCTTCGTTTATAATAAAACAATATCGGCGTTAATAAACCGTATTATTTATTAATTATAGTATTATATATTTAATAATCTAGTATTTAAAGTAACTCCTAACTTTTTAATTAATCGAAAACTAAATAAAACTTTTTTTATAACTTACGTAAAAAATAATAACTCCGCTTTAATTATCGAAATAATTATTATATCTGATTTATTCGCCGGTTATCTTATTACTTTTCTAAACAACTTTATAACGTAAACTTAAAACTTTTTCGATTAATTATATTATCCGTAAAAAAACGTTATTTTAGGTATTTAATAAATCTACGCCTCCGACTATAACGTTAACGTTTTAATCCCGATTAATTATAATATAACTTAATTAGCAATTTGATAATATATGTCGTTAAAGTTTAAGTTAAAACGGGCAAATCGAAATACGGCAAAAAATATATGAGGTCGCATATTAATTATTACGGAAATAATAAAACCGATCCTTTTTTTAATATTTATTAACAAAACTTAAATAAACCGAATTAAAATTTAGCAATAACTTAACGTTAATTATAAACGTTTTTAAAAAGCTATTTAAACTTTTTTTAAAAACTAAGTTAACTAGCTTATTTATAAAATCGAATTAAAATAACTAATTTACCTATTAAATCTATCTCTAATTACTGCTATACCGAAAAACTATTATAAATCCTTACCCCCTATAAAGGTATACCGGTCCCGAATTTATTAAATTAATTAATTTATAAAATCTTCATTTTCCTTACGATATACTATTACGATATCGTCTACAAAAAAAAAAAAAAAAAAAAAAAAAAAAAAAGAAATAAGGACCTCTTAATAAGTAAAAGAATAAGGTTTATAAAAAACGGGGCTGAAGGCTAAATGTTTAAACGTCTTAATAAATTCCCTTTACGACAGTAAAAATAACTCCCTTAATTTTTATAACGTCTTCTAAATTAAAAGAATCTTACTATGTTATAAATATCTTAAAGGTATCTTTATATATACTTTATAAAATAACTAAACGTTAACGAAAAGGTTAATAACGTTATACTACTTTAACTTTAAGATAAATTTAACCGTAATAACGATTAATGTTTTAAATAACCTTTTAATTAAAGTAAATACGTATATATTACTATAAGCGTTTTTTAACTATTAATTATTTCGTATAATAAAACGTACTTTATATTTTTATAACTAGTTATATTTATTAAACTTATAAACGTATACCTATATATAGCTTAAAACTTATTTCCTTTTAATAAAAAACTAATTCATGATTTTCCAAAATCGCATCTTTTTTTAACTTTACAAATAAACCTTTTCGGTTTTCTAAAATATCTCCTTTAATAAATATATACTTACTTTTTTATAACTTCGTAACGGTAATAATAAATTACGCTTAGATATCCGATTTCGTAACTTAAGGATTTTATATATTTTTATATCGAAACTTTTCGGATTAAAATAATACGTATTTTAAGTAATTAACTGTTTTTAAATTTTCGTAACTTACCGGCCGCTTATCAATTATACTTATAAAATAAACTAATCGTTTTACGTTAAACATAAGTTTCTATATTTTATAATTATATTAATAATTATTTTTTTAATACGGAACGTATAAAACACTTACGTTTATAATTTATGAAGTACTTTCGTTTTTTACCGTTGTTTAAAGTTAAATAATATAATAAAAACTTAAAGTAAATTTTATTATTTCTGTAGGCGTAATAATCGTATCAATTATTAAAGTAACCGTTAATAAATATAATAATCTAAAGAACGGCAATAATTCGAATATAACGGTTATATAAAGGTAATTAAACCTATACGAACAAGCTTGTATTTTATATTCCGTACGTTTCGTACGCTTATACCATTTTAAAATTACCTTTTTTATTCAACCGGTAATTAAATTTTTCCGTTTAGGTTTTCTTTTTTTATATTTATATATTTAAATAACTTCAGCTCTAATTAAATAAATTTTATTTATCTTAATAACTTCTATAACTTTTCTTTTATAACGTAGAAAAAATCGTTTTTTAAATTTTTAATATTACTTAACAAAGTAACGTTTTCGTTAAACTATACGTTTCGAATAATAACAACTTTATTAATTAACGGGTTCCAAATTTCGTAAATATTCGTAAATCGGTAACTAATTAAAAAACCAATTTAAGCTTTAAAATTCAATTTTTAAAATTTTTAATTTTTTATATATTGTAATTATCATAATATAAACTATATGACCGCATATTTATACATAAATTTATTAAATTGTCCGATTAAATATTATAATACCGTTTTTATACGCTAGGTAAATAAAATAAACCTAGTATAAATTTTATTAAAAAAAATACGTATTTAAAAATACGATTATATAAATATATTACCGCTTTAAAAATGTATTCGATTAAAAACGAAAATAACTTAACGTTATTTCGTATTATAAACGTTTTCTTTTTAATTATATCTTTTAAACATTTTATACCCCTGTTTTAAATTTAAATATACGGTATTAAAAGTTTAAATTAATTATGAAAAAAAGACGATTGTAACATATTTCGAAATTAATAATTTTTTAAAATTTCGTTATCGTATTTAATTACTTATAAGATAATCTTATTTCAGTATTTTAAGATTTTTAAAAAGTCTTTAAACGATGTAATTAATATATTTTACATTCGATTTTTAAGGTAAATATTTAAAATAAAGCTTAAGTACTTATCGGTAAGGAAAATAACGTATTTATATTTTTCCGAGTTTTTTTCGAAATCTGCAAAATTAATAACGATTTATTATTTTAATCGGAAAACTTTTTTTTTGGCCTTTAACGTATATACCTTTTAACTTTTACCTTATTATATGTTTAATATTTAACTGTTATAAAACTCTTTAACCCTATTCTTTTTATATAGGATTATTATTAAACGATTATTTCAAGCTTTAAATATTTTAATTTCAAATATTAAATCGTACAGTTATCAACTCGTAATAATTTCGTTATATATAAATTAACGTTTCGTTTATAGAATATAAAAACTGTACAAATAATTGTCGCGTTAATATTTCGATAATAAATTAATTAAACTTATTTATTATCGTTCCAAATACTCAATTATATTTATTTCGAATAAAATTATTAAATTTTCAGTTATTTTATTAATACTCTTTTTTTCGAAACTACTGACAAAGAATTAGGTAATATTCCAAAATTTCGCAATAAATTACGTTATATAAACGCATCGTTTTTCGGCTTTTAAAACTTTAAAGTAATATATTTCCTTTTCCGCATTTTTTAATCGGAACGAAATTATTTCTTACGTATATTCCGTCATCTTAAATCGTTATTTTATAATTTAGGAATTTATTAATTAAGTTAAAAATATATATCGTAAATTTTAAATCTAAAATAAATAAATTCTTCAAAATGTAAAACGTAATATTCACCGTAATAAGTTAATTCAAAATCGAAAAATATGCTAGAACTCGTTTTACTGCTTTTAAAAATTAATTTATCTTTTAAGTAATTATTCTTTTTATATTTTTCGATAAATAATCAATTTCTTCCTTTAAGAATTAATGGAAAATAATTTAGTTTTAAATTATTATAAAAATTACTTCGCTCAATTTAAATTTTATTATAACTTTAATAAAAAACGCGTAATAATATTAAAGTAATATATATATAAAGTTTAAATATATTTTATACTGAATTATTTATATATTTAACTGTTAATGTTTTTGTTTATAATTATTACTATTTCGGCCGGTTTAAAAATCTTTACGATTATTTCGTTTCGGTTTACGCCTTAAAACGTTTCCTTATAATTAACAGTTATCCTTAATCTTTTTCTAATTAAGATCGTTTTAATTAAAAAGATTTACGGGTATTCCGTAAAACGCCGAAAACGTTACGTTAATATTTTTCGATATATGTTATAAATAAATTATAATTACGTGATTTAAAAAATTAACCGTTATTTCTTAATAACGTACAATACAAGCTTATTGGGTATATAAGCTCGTTGCGCGTTTTTTGGCATTTCGCGATAACAAATTCATATAAAGCCATTATGATATTATAAATTAATTCTAATTAATCGCATTCGTTTTCCCTAGACGTATTTATAACTTTTTTACAAGTATGCGTATTATGCCCGGGCTTACCGTAAACTTTATATTTTCGTTTTTTAATCTCAACCTTTTTACGACCAATACATTTAACTATTATTAATTATATTTTTTATTACATTTTTCCCTTTCGGTTAAAAAAATTTGACCCTTTTTTATAATAAATGTTTTTTTTTCTTAAAAACGTTTATTTTTAATCCTCCGACGTTTGATTAAGATATAATTCGTTTCGCGTAATTAAACGTTTTCTTTCCGGAAAAAAACGGCTTTATATAATAGAAATATATAACTTTTTATTACAAAACTAGCCGATTTAAGGATTTTTGTTAGCGAACTACCGTAATAATTGTTAATTTTCCTTTATAAATATCGTTTTTGTTTTATTATTTTACGGATATTTTTAAACGTTTTTGAAGGGGGTAAAATTAAACCGGCGGAGGTTAACTGGGAAACGGTTGGCGTTAATATAACTAGAGGAATTTCGAATTCGGAAAGGACGTTATTAAAATCGAATATAATAAGGCCAATTTTCGTAAGTCCAGATTTAATATTATCGGACGTTATAGTAACTTTAAACGTATTGGAAAAGCTGGCAAGAAAATCTTTTTTAGTAATATAGATATAATAACGTCGTATTAAGTTTTTAATATACGGCGAATAAATACGTTTTAAAATAGAAAAATAAGATATATTAAAAGATTACAACCGATACGAAAAATATGCAACTCTATAAAACGTAATAATATCGTAATTAACGTAATATATTTCGAATTTTATCGAATAGTAGTTTTCGTAGCTGTCGAGGATAAGGAGACGTTTCGAACCTATCGTACGCGTCCGAATATATTTGTTAAAATACTGGATTTATTTTAAACCCAGTTTATTTATCGTTTAGCTGATTTCGTTTATAGCAATTTTTCAGTTGGATAAAAGTAAGTCATCGGCGAACTAACGAAAAAAATGATTTTTCTTAGTAAGAATAATAAATAGGAGTAAAGCTTAACTTTAAAAGTTAACAGTACATATTATTATAAATTATTTCCGATTTCTTTGTTAGGTTTATTTAGGTTTTTTATATTTTTCGGTATTTATAATTATTATATTTATTGTTATAAAAAACTTTATTATAAAATTTATTTTATAAAAATTATAAATATCCTTTTCCGTAATATTATATTTCGCGATTATAACTCGAGTAAGTTTAAATTACTTACGAAATATTTCTGGATTTTCGTATAAAACCTTTTAATAATCGATTTTCCGATTTAAATACGTTTGAAATTTTTTTTGCCCTTTAATAAACTTTAACACCGAGTTAACATTAACGGGTTTCGTAACGCGTTAGGTAAGTAACAAATTTATTATATTTTTAGTATATTAAAACTGAATAAAAAACGCTTGCGTATTTAAGTTAAAACTTTATTCGATAATCGAATTTTTTTCTGTTGGTATTAATTTTCGTAAATAAGGGATAATATCGGTACGAGAAAGTTCACCGGAAATTCGATTTTGAAAAATAAATTCGGAGATGTCGTATATTATATAAAACCGTTTATAACTAAATTTCGCGTTTATTTTTTTAACTTAAAGGGATAGGTTTATTCTGACATATTTCGTAAACTATTTTATGTTGTTAGCGTTAAAAAATAAACGATTAAAGTTGGATAGTAAATGTCGTAGATAAAACGCGCGATGAGTTTATATACGCGATAAGCTTGTATAATACGTTAATTAATTATACTATTATTAATTTTAAATTTTATTATTATCTAGAACGTAATTATTTATATCTTTATATTAAAAATTAATATTTTATGTAAATCGTTAACTTATATAACCGTCTTTTTCATTTTTAAACTTTTATATCGTTATTTCTAACCTATAATCTTTTAATATTTTACGATTTATTTATTTAATTTCCATACTAATTTCGAGATTTACTTTAATTATTCGCAGTATTTTCGTTAAATATTTATGAAAAATCTATTATTATACATTTTATCGTTTTTAACTAATTTTACATATTGTTTCCGTAAATTATTTCCTAAGTAAAAAGTTATTTCTTTAATCGCTAAAAATATTAATTCCAAAATTTATATTATAAAGTCGTTATTATTTTTTCGGAAAATATCGTATTTACGATTTTTGTAAATATATACCGTGAAATTCTAATCATAAGCTTCTCTGCTTTCTGTCGTTATCGTAAAGATATTTCATAAATAACTAATATAATCGAGTTTTTCGTTAGGTTTTTCGAAAAAATAAATATAATTAAAAAACGGCTTAAAATATTATTTCGTATCGTATAAGGGATTTATCTTTTTAAATACGAAGTTAGATCGGAGCTTATTAATTTAATAAATTACGGAAATAATTAAGTAAAATCGATAGAATTCTATATATTAAAAACGTACGTTTTAACCGAGAATTCGCCTTTAAAACGGGTTTAATTCTTTGGTCCGTTATAAATAACGGAAAACGTTAACGATATCGCTATTATTATTATTAATAAAATATACGAATATTAATTATTAATATAAAGAGTATATCGTTTTAATAACAATTAATTAATTAATAATAACGCGAATTATATAAATAACACTTTTAATTATTAAGTATAAAGGATAATAGTTATATTATTATATTAGGCTAATTTACGTATATTTCTCGTACGCGTATAGCTTTTATATAGCCTAGTAACGGAACATATATCTTCCGATTAAAAGAACCCTTTCCGTATATAGGGTACGTTTAATACCTTCTACTATCTAATAAATATTACTAACCGGATAAACATTTGTCGTTTATTTCGAAAAAGTTCGAATTATTATTACTATAATTTTTTTCTTCTTATATGATTTACGTTTTCGTATAATAATTTTATCCTTTTTTAAAGATTTTTAATTGCGATAATTTGTACTTAAATTCTATTACGATTTAAAATTAAATATATATATTTAACGGTTTAAGTAACGTACTATATAAGCGAGCTGTATATTTTTTATTATTATTTTATCTCTTTAACTTTAAATATTTATTTCTTAATAACTATAATATAAAACGGTTTATAAAAAAACCGAAAATAAATTTAACCGTTTAAGTTAAAAAAAGAAACCCGAAACTTAATTATAAAAAGTTTAATTTTATTTATAATATTTTATTTATTACCTTATAAACGCGAAGTAATAATAAATACGCCCGACCTAATACCGTCTCCAATTTGCGAAAATTAATGCTAATTAAAAAAAAAAGATTATCGAACGAATCCTTAATTTAAATACGCGAACGTTACCCGTCAGGCGTTAATATATTAAAAATATGGCGAATTTGCTACTTGCGCAGCATATCGTAAAACGCGTCGGAATTCAATAGGTATTTAACTTTATAAAACGGTAATATAAATTTAAAACGCATTTAAATCGAATGATAAATTATTAACGGGTTTTATACGAAAATCCAAAGATATTTCGTAAAATTATTTAAACTTGTTCGGGTTATAATTACCAAATACGGTATTACGGAAAAGGATATTTATAACTTTAACGAAATAAAGCTTTTAATAAGTTTTTTTATGGTAGTAAATATAATAATTATACATACCGAAAAACGTAAAAAATTTAGATAAACGTAATAAGGAAATAAGGAATAATTTACGGTAATACAAGCTATTAACTTTTAAGGTTGGGCCTTGCCCCCATTTCTTATCCTTACCGGGAAAAACCACCTTTTTCGCTAATTCGCCGATAACCCATTTCTACCCGACTGGAGGATTGCTATAAACGAAAACGGCTGGATAATAAATAAACTGAATTTAAAATAAATTAAGCATTTCGATAAACATATTAAAACGTATATTAAAGGTTCGAAACGTTTTCTTATCCTTAACGGTTACGAAAATTATTATAAAACCAATAATATTATCATATTCTATATACCTGCTTATTCCTCCTATCGGCTTTAACCTTTAAACGTATCCTGTTTTTCCGTATTAAAACGCGTTTATTTGCTATATATCGAAAGTTTTATACGACGTTACGTTATTTATATTGCTAAGGAAAATTTTATCACCGGTTTCTGTAACGCGTTTAAAATTACCATAACGACCGACAATATTAAATCCGGATTCGTAAAAACGGGATTTGTATTATTTAATTTTAATTATATCCTTTCCGAATTAAAAATTCCAGTTATACTTATACCGACCGTCTCTTTATTTACCTTTACTAATTCCGTTATTTCCTTACTTACGAAAACTTTTAAAAATAGGATTAAAACGACTTAACGAGAACGTTATTTGCAAAAAAAAAGACTAAAAATTATTAGGGTAGCTCGCCGATAAAGATATTAAAAGCGGTTAATCTTTTAATAAAAAGTAACATGTTACTTTTATACGAAATCGCTTTTTTTCGGGAGGAAAACGGTTACTTTCGTAAAACGAATTACGTTTTTAATAAACGCCGGAAAACTAAAAATAAACGTTTTTAAAATGAAAGGATATTTACTGTAAAAAAAGCATAAGCTTTTATAGTTACGAAAGAAGGTAATAATAAATAATCGCAGCTAGTAACGGCCGAAAAAGGTTATTATAAAAAGGTTTAAACGAAAGAACGGAAATATAACGTTTACGGCAAACGCGGATATAATACGCATATTAGTAAGAAGGATATAAAGGTATTTAGCAATAAAAAATCAGATTAATTTAAATTGATTTAATATATTATAATTATTTAATTCGAATTTACTCTTATAACGTATTAAAAAATGTACAGTTCGCTTATATATACAGCTTGCTTATGTAATACGATAATTAATATATTAAAGTTATATTACGGAAAAAAATATATAATATTATATAAATAAATAGGAAATATATATAAAATTACCGGAACACGATTAAAATTTTAGTTTGTTTAAGAATAACCTGATTAAATAGATTTTCTAAAGTCGATTAATAATAATCCCTTTAAAGATAAGGTATAAAAGAATAAAAAAAAGCTAAATAAAGGAAAGAATTAACGAAACCGAAAAATAAGATGTTAAATTAAAAATATTAGGCCTACTAGGTTAACTGTTGCAAACCTGGGGATCTTTTTTAATTATAACAGACTTAAGCACCCTGTTAACGATTAACCGAAAAAAAGAGTTAGTTCGAATCCTATTAAATATAAGGAACATCAGTTATGTTGTTATATTAGGCTAACTTGCGTATATTTCTAATACGCGTACAGCTTTTATATAAGCTAGCAACGGAATATATATCTTCTAATTAAAAGGATTTTTTCCGTATATAAAATGCGTTTAACACCCCTTACTAACTAACACACCCCCTTAACGCCCCAAAGTATTTATAACGTTAATCGTTATATATTATCACTTTTTAAAACCACAGCTTTCTATTTAACTTTTCCTCCAGCAATTAATTCCTCCTAATTAGCTAATTCCTACTTTAAAATTATTCGTAAAGTATTCCTCCGCCATTTAAAAGCTTCCGTAATATCTACTAATCTTAACAACTTTTTAAAATACCTAAACGGTTTACGTAATAAAGCTTTAATTAATCCATTAATTAATATATCACTCGTAAACGTATAATCCACCTTAATTAAACCTCTTTTTACGGGTTTTCGTAATTAATAATTATATATATCTACATACCGCAGTTTTATTTATAACAAAGTAACGTCGGCGTTAATAAACCGTATTATTTATTAATTATCACATTATATATTTAACGGTCTAATATCTAAGGTAACTCCCAGCTTTTTAATTAATCGAAAACTAAATAAAGTTTTTTTTATAACTTACGTAAAAAATAATAACTTCGTTTTAACTATAAAAATAATTATTATATTTTACTTATTTACCCGTTATTCTATTACTCCTTTAAATAACTTTATAACGTAAACTTAAAAACTTTTTCGATCGATTATATTATTTATAAAAAAGGTATTACTTGAAATATCTAATAACTCTTCGTTTCCGAACTATAACACTAACGTTTTAATTCCGATTAAATATAATGTAACTTAATCAACGGCTTTATAATATACGTCGCTAAGGTTTAAATTAAAAAGGGCAAATCGGAATACGGCAAAAAATATATCGGGTTATGTCAGCTAGTAGAGGGTGCTAAACGCACCCCATATACGGAAAGGGTCCTTTTAATCGGAAGATATATGTTCCGTTACTAGGTTATATAAAAGCTATACGCGTACGAGAAATATACGTAAGTTAGCTTAATAGAATAACATAATTAATATCCTTTATATTTAATAATTAAAACTTGTATTTACTTAATTTGCGTTATTATTAATTAATTAATTATTATTAAGACGATATAAGCTATATATTAATAATAATAATTTATATATTTTATTAATTATAATAATATCGGTATTATTAGCGTTTTCCCTTATTTATAAAGGATTTAAAAATTAAAATCGTTTTAAAGACGAATTTTAATTTAAAGCGTACGTATTTAATATTTAGCGTTATATCGATTTTAATTAAGATATTTTATAACTTATTAAATCTATAAAACCCGATATAACTTCGGATTTAAAAAGACAAATCCGTTATACGATACGAAATAATATATTAAATGGTTTTTTAACTATAATAATATTTTCCGGAAAAACCGTCGAAAAATCGATTATATAAGCTATCTGATAAATACTTTTAAAATAATTACCGAAAGTAAATAAACCTATATTTAAGATTTCGCGACATATATTTACGAAAATCGGAAATACGAAATTTTTTATAAAAAGATTAACAATTTTACGAAATAAGTCCTAGAGTCGGTATTTTTAGCAATTAAAAAAACGAATTTTTTTTTAGAAAAAAACCTGCGAGAATAATACGTTAATTTAACTAAATCCAGCAAAATATACGATAGCAGGTTTTTAATTTATACGTAACGAAAATACCGCGAAAGGTTAAAATAAGTTTTAAAGTTAATAAAAAAACTAAACAAATAAATTATAAAGTAATAAAAAGTTATAACTTAAAAATAACGATATAAAGTTCTAAAAATAAAAATACTAATCGTATAAGTTAACGACTTATATATAATATTAGCTCTTATTATCGGGATATAAACGACAATTTTCTAAAAAATAAAAAAAGTTCAGATAAAACACGGTACGATTAATTATTAAAAAACAAGAGCTGATTTTTTCGATTATTAGGCCATAACATAATTACCGTTTATATTACGAAATATTATAATAACGTTTCCGGCGTTTTATAAAGCTTTTATAAACCTTTTTAATAAAGACAACCTTAATTAAAAAAATACTAAGGATATTAATTTTTAATTACGGAGAAGGATTTTAAAACGTAGGTTAAAATAAGGTAATTATAGAAGTTTATATTCGGATTAAAGTTTTAACAAACGAAAACGTAAAAAGTTAAATATTTAAAGTATACGTTATAAAGTTTATTTAATCCTTTATTATACGTTACCTTAATATTATTATATATTCCTTAATAAGGCCCTAATGATTTTCCGTTTTAATAACGAAATTTTAAAACTAGTTTATTAACGAATTAATTTTAATTAATTTTTAAAGGAAAAAATTAATCCTTTGTCGAAAGGTATAAAAAAAATAATTACTTAAAAAACTAATTAATTTTTAAAAAAAGTAAAACAAATCTTTACATATTTTTTAATTATTAATTAAAATAATACGATAAACGTTTCGTTTTACCTTTTAAAAAATTCGTTTATTTTAGATTTACGATAGATATCTTTAATTTTATTAGTAGATTTTTGAATTATAAAATAACGATCTAAGGTAACGGAATATACGTAAGGAACAGTTTTATCCCGATTAAAGAATACGGAGAAGTAAATATACTGTTTTAAAGTTCCAAGGGCCCGAAAACGTTACGTTTATACGATATAACCTATTATAAAGATTTTGCATACAATTCGGTATTTTTCCGGCAATTTCGAAAGAAAAAATATTAATAAGATAACTAAGGAATTAATAATTTTATTCGAAAGAAATATAATTAGGTAATTGTTACGTTAATAAATAAATTCGATTAATTTGTTATCGAAAATATTAACGCAACAATTATTTATATAATTTTTATCATTTATAAACGAAACGTTAACTTATAAATAGCGAAATTATTACGGACCAGTAACGGTATTATATAATACCTAAAATTAAGTTATTAAAGGTCGGAAGTAATTGCTTAGTTATAGTTTTATACGAAAGAAATCCGCTTAAAAATTTGTATAACAGTTTAATACTAAATATACAACAAAGCGAAGGCTAAGAAATAAATACGTCGTAAACCGAAAAAAAAGTTTCCCGATTAGAATAAAATATTGCTTTTAATTTTATAAATTTCGAAAAAGATTTTAAAGGATATAAATATGTTATATTCGTTATTAATAAGTACTTAGGTTTAATTTAGGACATATATGTTAAAACCCGAAAGCAAAATATATTCATTAACGTGTTTTAATATTTCCTAGGAATTTTTAAAAATTAAAATAAAGTTTTTCTATAAATAATCTAATACGATAACGAAATTTTAAAAAATTATTTATTTAGAGATATATTATAATTACTTTTTTTAAATATTAGATTTAAGCTTTTAATACCATATACCTAGGCCTAGAACGGGGATATAAAGCATTTAAAAAATGTAATTAAAAAGAAAATAACTGCAATACGAAATAGCGTTAAATTATTTTTATTTTTAATCGTATATATTTTTAAAATAATAATATATTTATATAACCGTTCCTTTAAATACGTATTTTTTTAATAAAGCTTATACGAATTTTATTATATTTACCTGGCATATAAAAATAGTACTATAATATTTAATTAAAAATTTTAATAAATTTATTTATAAGTATATAGTTGTATAATTTACGTTATAATAATTATTATTATAAAAAAAACGGAAACTTTAAAAATTAAATCTTAAAATATAAATTAATTTCTTTATCGGTTACCGATTTACGAATATTTACGAAATTTAAAACCCGTTAATTAATAAGGTTATTATTATTCAAAATATATAATTTAACGAAAAAATTATTTTTTCAGGTAATCTTAAAAATGTAAAAAACGATTTTTTTATATTACGGAAAACAAATTATAAAATAAAATATAATAAATAAAGTTACTTAATTAAACCTAAAGCCATTGATATATATATATTTAAAAGGAAAATAAAAATTTAAACCGGATAATTTAGTTACCGGTTAAATAAAAAGGATAGTTTTGAAGTGGTATAAGCGTTAAATATGTACGGGATAAAGAAAAATAAATCTATTTGTATAGGATTAATTACTTTTATACGACCGTTATATTCCAATTATTTCCGTTTTTTGGATTATTATTATTATTAACGTTTATTTTAATAATTATTACGATTAATGTACCGACGGAAAAAATAAAGGTAACTTTAAATTTTTATTAAATTATTTAACTTAATACAATGGTAAAAGACGAAAGTATTTTATAAATTATAAACCTAGGTTTTCCGTATATTCTATATTAAGATAATATTATTCGAAACGATTATAAGATATAAAAAGCTGTTTTTAATATAGGACGGCTAGTTTATTTTATAAATATAATTAATAACCGGCCGGTAAATTACGGAAATTTAAAGAAGTTAATTACTTAAAATACGCATTATTTTAATCGGAAAAATTTCGATATTTTAATATATAAAAAAATATTTAAATCGTTAAACCGGGTATATAGGCGTAATTTACCGTTACCGCCGTAAAGTTATAAAAAGCTAAATATATATTTGTTAAGGGAAATATTTCGGAAGGCCGAAAAGATTTATTTGTAAAATTATAAAAAGATATAATTTTAGGAAATAATTAATTAGTTTTCTATTAAAAGGAAATAGGTTCTAAGATATATATAAGTATATATTTATAAGTTTAATAAATATAAGGTATATCTTATTATACGAAACGATTAATAATTTAAAACCGTTTATAATAATATATACGTATTTATTTTAGTTGGAAAATTATTTAAAGTTTTAATTGTTATAACGGTTAGGTTCGATTTAAAACTTAAATAATATAACGTTATTAACGTTTTTGTTAACGCTAATTTACTTTACAAAGTATATATAAAAACCTTCATAGGGTATTTTTAACGTAAAAAAACTTTTTTAATTAAAAAGGTTTTATATAGTTTACGGAAGTTGTTGTTATTATGGTAAAAAGATTTTACCGGGATGTTTAAAAGATTGGGATTTAATCCCGTTTTTTATAATCCTTGCTGTTTTATTTGTTAAAGGGTAATTTTTTTTTATAGATGATATCGTAATAATATATAGTAAAAAAAATTAAAACTTTATTAATTAATTAATTTAACAGATTCGGAAACGGTATATCTTTATAGGGGGTAAGGATTTATAATGGTTTTTCGGCATCAAAATGATTAAAGATAAATTTAATAGGAAAATCTAATTTTCTTAATCCGATTTTATAAACAAACTAATTAACTTAATTTTTAAAAAAAGTTTACATCATTTTTTAAATACGTTAATAATAAACGTCGAATTATTACCGAATTTTAATTTAGCTTATCCAAATTTTATTAATAAATATTAAAAAAAAAATCGGTTTTATTTTATATATAACAGTTAATACGCAACCCGATATATTCTTTACCGTATTCCGATTTATCCGTTTTAACCTAAACCTTAATAACGTATATTATAAAGCCCTTAATCGAATTATATTATACTTAATCGGGATTAAAATATTAACGTTATAATTCGGACGCGAAAATTTGTTAAATATTTAAAGTAACGCCTTTTTTACGGATAATACAATCGATCGAAAAAACTTTTAAACTTACGTTACAAAATTATTTAAAAAAGTAATAAGATAACGGGCGAATAAGTAAGATATAGTAATTACTTTTATAACTAAAAGGGAATTATTATTTTTTACGTAGGTTATAAAAAAAGCCTTATTTAGCTTTCGATTAATTAAAAAGCTGGGAATTATTTTAAATATTAAACCGTTAAATATATAATGCGATAATTAACAGACTATACGGCTTGTTAACGCTAACGTTGCCTTATTATAAATAAAGCTGCGGTATATAAATATATATAATTATTAATTACGAAAAGTGGTAAAAAGGGATTTAATTAAAGTAGAGTATATATCTATAGGCGATATACTAGCTGATAAATTAATTATAGCTTTATTATACGAATTATTTAAATACTTTAAAGAGTAATTAAAATTAATAAATATTACGGAAACCTTTAAGTAACGGAAGAACACCTTATAAATAATTTCAGAGGAGGAATTAACTAATTAAAAGGATTTAATTGCTGGAAGAGAAATCGAATAGAAAGTTATAACTTTAAAAAGTGATAATAAATAACGATTAACGCTATAAATACTTTAAAGCGTTAAGGGGGTATATTAGCTAATAAGGAATATTAAACGTACTTTATATACGGAAAAGGTCCTTTTAATCGGAAAATATATATTCCGTTACTAAGCTATATAAAAGCTGTACGCGTACGAAAAATATACGCAAGTTAGCCTAATAAAACAATATAACTAATGTCCCCTATATCTAACAGGTTACGTATTAATCGCTATATAAAAAATAGAACCGATTTTTTTCTGGTGTTTATTAACAAAACCTAAATAAGCCAGATTAAAATTCGGCAATAACTTAACACTAATTATAAACATTTTTAAAAAACTATTTAAATTTTTTTTAAAAACTAAGTTAACTAGTTTATTTATAAAATCGATTAAAATAACCAGATTTTTCTATTAGGTCTATTTTTAATCATTTCGATACCGAAGAACTATTATAAATCCTTACCCTTTATAAAGGTATACCGTTCCCGAATTTGCTAAATTAATTAATTAACGAGATCTTAATTTTCCTTATAATATACTGTTACAATATCGTCTATAAAAAAAAAATAAGCACCCTTTAACGAATAAAATAACAAAGTTTATAAAAAACGGGGTTAAGTTCTAATTTCTTAAACGTCCTTATAAAATCTTTTTGCCATAATAATAACAACTCCCTTAAGCCGTATATAACCTTCCTAATTAAAAAAGTTTTATTACGTTACGGATATCCTAAAAATATTTTTATATATACTTTATAAAATAACTAAGTATTAACGAAAATATTAACAATATTATATAACTTCAGTTTTAAATCGACTTTAATCGTAATAACGATTAAGGTTTTAAATAACTTTCTAGTTAAAATAAATAGGTATATATTACTACAAACGTTCTTTAACTATTAATCGCCTTATATAACAAAACGTATTTTGCATTTTTATAACCAGCTATATTTATCGAACTTGTAAATATATATTTATATATACCCTAAAACTTATTTGCCTTTAATAAAAATCTAATTAACAATTTCCTAAAATCGCATCTCTTTATAAATTTACAAATAAACCTTTTCGGCTTTACGAAACATTTCTTTTAAAAAATATATATTTAACTTTTTATAACCTCATAACGGTAACGGTAAATCGCGCCTATATATCCGGTTTCGTAACCTAAAAATTTTATATATCTCCGTATCGAAACTTTTCCGATTAAAATAACGCATATTTCAAATAATTAACTTTTTTAAATTTCCGTAACTTACCGGCCGATTATAAATCGTACTAATAAAATAAATTATTTATTTTACGTTAAATGTAACTTTTCATATTTTATAATTATACCGATAATTATCTTTTCAATACAAAACGTATAAAAAGCTTACGTTTATAACCCGTAAAATACGTTCGTTTTTTACAGTTACCTGAGGTTAAATAACGTAATAAAAACTTAAAATTACCTTTATTATATCCTTTAACGCAATAATCATAATAATTATTAAAATAAACGTTAATAAAAATAATAATTTAAAAAACGGAAATAATTCGATTATAATTATTATATAAAAGTAATTAATCCCATGTAAGTAGGCTTATTTTTTTTATTCCGTACGTCTTATACACCTGTACCATTTTAAAACTACCTTTTTTATTTAACCGGTAACTAAATTATTCTGTTTAAATCTTCGTTTTTTTTTATATTTATATATTAAAATAACCTAAGCCCTAATTAAATAATTTTAGCTATCGTAATAACTTTTATAACTCTTCTTTTATAACGTATAAACAATTATTTTTTAAATTTTTAATATTACTTAAAAAAAACTTTTTCGTTAAACTATATATTTCGAATAATAACAACTTTATTAATTAATAAATTCCAGATTTCGTAAATATTTATAAATCGATAGCTAATTAAAAAACTAATCCAAGTTGTAAAATTCAACTTTTAAAGTTGTTATTTTTTCTTTATAACGGTAATTGTTATAATATAAGCTATATAGCTATTTATTCGTAAATAAACTTATTAAAACTTCTGATCAAATATTATAATACCATCTTTATAGGCTAGGTAAATATAATAAACCTTATATAAACTTTGCTAAAAAACTACGTATTTAAAAATACGGTTATATAAATATACTGTTACTTTAAAAATATATATAATTAAAAACGAAAGTAATTTAATACTATTTTATATCGTAATCGCTTTTTCCTTAATTATACCCCCTAAACGCTTTATACCTCCGTTTTAAACCTGGGTATATAATATTAAAAACTTAAATCTAATATTAAAAACAACAATTATAATATATTTCGAAATGAATAATTTTTTAAAATTTTATTATCGCATTCGATTACCTATAGAAAAACTTTATCTTAATGCTTTAAAACTTTTAAAAAATATTCGAACGTTATAATTAATATATCTTTCTTTCGGTTTTTAAAATAAATATTCCAAATAAAACCTAAATACCTATTGGTAATAAATATAACATATCTATATCTTTCCGGATCTTTTGCGAAATTTATAAAATCAATAACAATTCGTTATTCTAATCGGGAAACTTTTTCCCTTAATTCTTAGCGTATTTACCTTTTAACTTTCGCCTTGCTATATACTTAATATTCGATTATTATAAAACCTTTTAAACGGACTTCCTTTATATAAAATTATAATTAAACGATTATTTCGGGCCTAAAATATTTTAATTTTAAATATTAAATTATACCATTACCGATTTGTAATAATCTCGTTATATTTAAATTAACGTTTTATTTATAAAATATAAAAGCTATATAAATAATTATCGTATTAATATTTTCGATAATAAATTAATTAAACTTATTGATTAACGTAATAACTACTTAATTATATTTATTTTAAATAAAATTATTAACTTCTTTATTATCTTATTAATACCTTTTTTTTCGGAATTGCCGGAAAAATACTAAATTATATACGAAATTTTCGTAATAAATTACGTTATACAAACGTAACATTTTTAAGCTTTTAAAGCTTTAAAACAATATATTTACTTCTCCGTATCCTTTAATTAAAACAACGCTATTCCTTACGTATATTCCGTTATTATAAATCCTTATCTTATAATTCAAAAATCTATTAATAAAATTAAAAATATATATCGTAAATCTTAAATCTAAAATAAATAAATTTCTTAAAAGCTAAAACGTAACGTTTACTGCATTACGTTAATTAAAAATCAAAAAATACCTTAAAACCCGTTTTATTTCCTTTAAAAATTAATTTATTTCCTAAGTAAGTATTTTCTTTATAATTTTCGATAAACGATTAATCTTTTCCATTAAAAACTAATCGAAAATAATTTAATCCTAAATTAACGCTTAAATTGTTTTATTAAATTTAAACTTTACCGGAACTTTATTAAAAAATACGTAAAAGTATTAAAATAACGTATAAGAAAAATTTAAATACGTTTTATACCGAATCTCTTATACGTCTAATTTTTAATACTTTCGTTTATTATTACTATTATTTCGGCCCGCTTAAAAACATTTACGATTGTTTCGTTTCGGCTTACGCCTTAAAATCCTCCTTTACGGTTAAAGGTTATCCTTAACCTTTTTTTAATTAAAATTATCCTAATTAAAAAAATCCGCAGAGATCCTATAAAATATCGGGAACGTTACTTTAATATTTTTAAATATAAGTTATAAATAAGTTATAATTTAATAATTTAAAAGGTTAAACGTTATTTTCTAATAATTAATTATATTATTATTAATCTTATATTTTTTTATTATCTAGAACATAATTATCCAAATCCTTATAATAAATACTAATATTATATATAAATCGTTAACTTATACGATCGTCGTTTTCGTTTCTAAGATTTTATATTATTATTTTTAGATTATAATCTCTTACTATCTTACAATTTATTCATTTAGTTTCTTTACTAACTTCGAAACTTATTTTAACTTTTTACGGTATTTTCGTTAAATGTTAATTAAAAACCTACTATTATACATCTTGCCGGATTTAACCAGCTTAATATACCATTTCTATAAATTCTTTCCTGGGAAAAAAATTATTTTTTTAATCCTTAAAAATATTGATTTTAAAACTTATTTTATAAGGTAATTATTGCTTTTTCGGAAACTATCGTATTTATAATTTTATAAATATATACCGTAAAATCCTAATTATAAGCTTATCTGCTTTCGGTCGTTATTTTAAAGGTATTCGTTAAATAACCGGTATAATCGAACTTTTCGTAAATTCCTGCGGAAAATATAAATATAATTAAAAAACCGCTTAAAATATTCGTTCGTATCGTATAACGGATTTATTTTTTCGGATATATAGTTATATCAAATTTTATTAATTTAATAAATTGCGAGAATAATTAATTAAAATCGCTATAATCCCATATATTAAAAATATACGCTTTAACCCAGAATTCGCCTTTAAAACGGTTTTAATTCTTAAATCCGTTATAAATAACGGAAAACGTTAACGACACCGTTAGTATTACAATTAATAAAATATACGAATAATTACTACTAATATACAGCCTATATCGTCTTAGCAACAATTAATCAATTAATAATAACGTAAATTAAGCGAATAAAACTCTTAATTATTAAATATAAAGGACATTAGTTATGTTGTTATATTAAGCTAACTTACGTATATTTCTAATACGCGTACAACTTTTATATAGCCTAACAACGGAACATATATTTTCCGATCAAAAGGATCCTTTCCGTATATAGGGTGCGTTTAGCACCCCCTGCTAGCTGACAAATCCAGCTGAAGCCACCGTTCCTCTAAGTGGCGCTAGCTTACAAAAGCTAATCAATTAGAGCTTTAGCCCCGCCACCGTATCGGCGACAACTAAAGAGGTTAAGGGCTTTAAGAACCAACTAATTAAATTAATCGTATACGTAACTATTTATTTATTTTCGTATTAATAACCCTATTGCGTTTTTCGGGCCTTTATTAAAAAAGACGGTTTTTAAAAGGGTGATCCCTAGTCGTATCGTATAATCCTTTATATATATATCTATAGTAAACGGATCGGCTGTATATAACTGGATACCTTAATAGCACTTTACCTTACTAAATTAAAAATATTAAAAAATAAGCTACGGAGAGGAATTTAAATTAATTAACGAGTTTGTATATCTTTATAATATTAAGAAATTATTTATCTTAATTTATTATTTAATTTCTTATAATACGGTAAAAATAAGCTTTATCGTAAAAAAAAGTTAAACCTATATAAAATTCAAGTATTTAATTTTATAGTTAAATAATTAATTCTACTTAACTTTAAAGGTATTTTTAAATTTTCTTTTCCTTCCGGTATAACCCTATTATCGTCTATTACCGTATATAATCTTTATTTACGGTTATAATACCGATTAATACAAATTTACGTTATCTTTCTTATTGTTTTAATTATGCTCTAGTCCGTACCCTTGTCTTCGGATACTTACTAATTAGGACTAAGCTTCTCGACTTAATTTAATATTAAAGGTTTTTATAGTAAAATAATAAGTTAACTTAATAACGTATACTAATTTTTACCTATCTTAGAAATTTATAAATAGGTTTAAAATATTGTGAACTATATTATACGAATAAAATAAACGTTTTTTTTAGTTGATTTTTATTAACGCGGTTTATAATTTTTAGTTTTTCGAGCTATGTTAATAAATATAGATTTTTTATGCTGTCGCTTAAAGTTTCTTTTTACGTTTTTATAATTGTTATTTTATATGATTTATCACCGACTTCTTTTCTACGTTAATCTATATATCTTTATCCGAATTAAAGTAATTTTAAAATAAGTTTTTTCGTATTTTCTTTTCAGTAATAATTATGGCGTTTGTTTTATCTATATAATATAATATGTTAATAAATATCTTAGTAATTTTAAAATGTAAAAAAGATACTATAATACTAGTAATTATAAATACCTATATTATATGCAGTTTTATAGGTATATATAATTATATTTAAAAATATATATTTAAAATATATTAAAATAAATAATGATATATAAATATAAGTATTACTACCTTGTACAGATTAATCGTTATTAAATTATATTAATACGTAACAAAAATTAAAAAAAAGATTTTATATATATGTTTAAAAATCTCCCGTAATTTAACCTTAAGGTTAAAATATAAATATGAATTATAATAATAAAAAGATATACGTTAAAAAGTTAAATAAATAAATAGATTTATACAAAATTTTATTTTTAGTTTTTTTTCATTTATTAATTTTTTATATATAAAAATATTTTAAGGAAATAGGTATATAGAAATTATAAAAAACGAATAAACCTAATTAAATAGATAATTTTAATATCGAAACAATATAATATAAATTTAATAAATAATCGTATTACGTTTATTATTTTAAGTTTTATTAAAATTTGTTATATTTAATAACTTTAAAGGGATTAATATTAGTTATGTTTTATAGTATTATTATTACAACGTTTATTTTTTTGTTATTATATAGGTTATAACATATTTTACGGAGGTATTAACGTATTTTAAGATTTTTTTAACGTTGTTTATTATATTATTAATTGTAATACTATAATTTAATGGTTTTATCGGCGTTTTTTTACTCTGTAGTATATTAATTTATATTAAAAGTAATTTTAAACATAAATTTCAAACGCTTAATATAAATTTTTAATAAATTTAAATTATTATTAAGTAAGTTTTAATTTAAATATTATGTATTATAATCTGCGTTTTATTTAATTTATTCTATTAAATATTTTATATTTTATATATTATTTAATGTTTTAGTAACTTTTTAATTTCGAAATACTTCTATAGATTTCGTAATAACAATACAATTTTTTAACCAAAATAACTAATTCTTTTTTGAGTAATATAGGTTTATAGTTATAACGGTTATTTTAAGGTTAAATATGAAGTTTTAAATAATTTATTAATCTAATAAAATAAATTTTGTACATTTTGTAAAAATTTACTTTATAAGTAAGTTTATTATTTTTTTAAAAGTTTTAAACAGTTTTATAAATTTAAACGCTAATTTCGTATATAATTATATCTTTATTTACGAATAAATCGGCAAATTAATTCGTTTATATTATCTCTTCTATTATTCTGTTGTATTATAAACAGCTACTAATTCTCTAATTTAATTCGATTTTCTTATTATTATAATATCGGATACGGAAAGCCTGTTTTAAACGACGGATATTTTAAGTATCTTTTATATTTTAATATATTTTTGTATAAAGAATACTTAATTATTATTAAATTTTTAGTATTAAAAACCGTAATAAGCTAGAGAATAACTTTTTGTTATGCAATATGAAAATTAAGTTATAATTAATATTTCGAAGTAATTTCGATTATTTGGTTTTTTACAATAATTTATTAATTTAATAGTAGTAATGTATAGGAAATTAATTCTTAAAGCCTTTTTTACTTTTTATTTTAAAAAAAAGATTTCTACGTAAAATTTAAATGTTTATTAATAGTAATAACTTTTACGAATTCGTAATTAAATATTAGAAATTATCGTTTTATAATTTATTTTTTATTTTTTTATATTAAATGTATTTTAGTGTATTATTAAATTCGTTCGAAAAACTTTATACCAAGCTGTAATAATAACCTTCAAAATAATATATTTTTCAATATTTTATTTTAAATACGTTAAATTTATTCATAGTAATTCCGTTATTATGTATATAATTATCGTATTATACGATATTAATAATATTCGAATAAGCTTTATCAATTTAGAAAGTAAATACTATAATATTCTAATATTAACGTAAATAAAATAATATAAAATATTTTTTTTCGATTGCTTTTTGAATATTTAAAATATAATAATAAATAATAATTTATTAATATTATAATAATTTCTTTGTAAAATCGGTTATTATTATATTTCCGGTAAATTCTCCGTTGTAATTATAAGGAATATAGAGTTTTATATCTATTAACGGGTTTTGGTTATATACTATTCCGTTAAGACTAAGGTAAAATAAGTCGTTTTTCGTTTTATATCCGATTATTCGGTATTTTTCGAAATTTATAATTATTTACCGATATTGTACGTTTTTAACGTTTTCTGTCTATTTTTAATAAATCCTAGTTTGAAAACTTTTATTAAGATTTATAATTATTCGGAAATATTCGTGCAGTAAAACCTTTTCGTTTAAATAAAAAATTTTATTTAATGTATTTTTTGCGGTAAATTTTGTTATTTTATAATAAGAAATTATAAAAGATATTAAGTATTATATTAATCTATTTAGGATTTATATAATGTTAAGTTTACATTAAGGAAGGAAAATAAAGACCATTTACAGTTATTTATACGTGTTTATTATATTTAAGTTTTTATTGTAATTTTATTAATTATTCCTTTAGATATTATATAATGCGTTAAAACGGTAATAAGTAAGTAAATAATTTCGAATTCGATTAGTTAACATAAAATTTCGGTAGTAGTTATATATTTACTAAGATATAAAATAGATTTTATTATTATGCGTTAAATTAAGAATTTCTTATTATATACCGTATTTTCTTTTACGTCAAAAAGGATAATGCTAAATTTTATTTTAAATACGTCGATTTATATATGTAATTATAGGATAAAATTAAGATATATTACTATTATTTTATTTAACAGATTTTTACTTTAATATTTCCGAAAACGGAACAATTTTTTACGTTATTTTCGAATGTAGTTACTTTAATATATACCTTACGTTTTTATTTATCTTTCGTTTTACTGGTGTTATAACTTTATTTAAGTAATATTATTTTACGTTTATCTAACTGTTCTTATTGTTTAGCGTAATGTTTTATTAAATAACGTAATTATCCGATAAGTTTAATTAAATATTTTAACACGTTTAAATAGTAAGAACATTAATAACATTAATAGCTTTAAGTCTTTTTCGGTAGTTAATAAGTTAAACGTATTTATTCGGAAATTTAATAATTATATTAAAAGTTATTTTATGCAGGGTTTTTTAAGCAATAAAGATAATTTAATCGTTTAAAGGTTAAAAGTAATTAGTTTAAATATTTTATAATTTTTAAAAAAGGTAAAGTAAATAATAATGTCGTTAATATAGGCTTTAGCGTAGTTGTAAAATAACCGAAATATTTCGTTTATAAATCATTATACATATAATAGTATATTTTTACAACTTATAGATAATATAGTTAATATTTTCAAATTTCGCTAATTAATTAATGTAACTATTTAATAATAATATATATATATTATACATTGTTGCAAAAAGTTAATTTCGTTTATTATAGCAATTAAGTCTTTTTCTTTCACAGTTATTAAGAATTTTAATTTGCCGTAAAAATTGATTAGTATTTTTAATTATGATGTTATTAACTAGACGTACATTAATTACGAGACTTTCTTTTACGTTTTTATTAATTGTTTAAATTCCTAACTATGTAGTTATAAAGAGAAATTACCTTTTTATATAATAAATCGAACGTTATTTTAAATACGTAATATTTCTATAGAATTTTTAAAGATAAGGCCTGGTAATGCCTTTATATTACCTAAGGATTAGTTTTATGCGTAGCTTTTTATTTTTTAAAACATTTATTTTCTTTTTTATATATATTCGGATAGTTGCGTAATATTTTTTTAAATTAAGCGTGTATAGATTACGTTCTATGTAGATATATATATTTTTTGTAGATTAATTATTTTTGGTATATTAATTGGTTTTGTGGGTTTTGGCCGCAATGGGGTGTTGTTTTATATTACTTTCGTATCGTTAGAATCTTTCGTATTTTTAATTTAATAAGCGATTTTAAGGTTAATATCGCAATTTTTATTAAGCGTTATATTTTACCGCTTTATTATGTTAATTCGAACAATTATTCGTAAACTTAATATTTAATATATAGCTGGTTTTACAGATTTAAGTTTTAAGTTTGTTTACAGTTAGTATAGGTATTAGTTTTAGTTTTTTAAGTACTATATAATAGATTTCTTTATTTATCGGTTTTTTCAATAGTGAATTAGAACAGGGCTTATCAAAGCTGTATGTGTATGCGAGAACCTCTTAATTAGAAGCTTAGGAAGAAAGATGCCGGGCGTTCCTTGATGCTATAGAAGACTACATATAAAGGTTGGTAGGTCGGCATTATATAGACCATCGCCGACCCACTTGGTGACGTAGCTAGAAACAGCTGGAAGAAGCTAGAATAGCTGCAGCTGGTAACAGCTGCAACAGGTGGAACAGCTGTGCAGCTCTAACTTTAACGTAATAGTTTAAACAGGGTTTATATAATTTTCCTAGCGGATATTCGTAATTTTTAATAAAATCAATATGGTTTAAGATTTAATAATACTTTATTGGGGTTATACTTGAATTTTTAATATTAATAGATGCTGTATACGATATGCATCTAGCTAGATACCCCGAATAGCACTTAATTTTATATACTATTAAGAGATATAAATATTTATATACAAAGTCGTTAAGTTTAAGTTGTATTATTTAAGCTGAGCTAAAGATATAAAGTAATTATATTAATAATTAATACGATAAATATTTTATTTAATATTTTCGAATATAGTAATTATTAATGGTTTTTACGGTAACGATAAATTATACCTTGGTCGTAAAGAGCTTTATTCCGAAGCCGATTATTACGTAATACTAATAAGTTTCGACCCTGATAAACCTTATACCTTTTAATTGGTTTGGTAAGGGGAATCTTAGATAATAACTTAAGGGATATTAAGTTTTTCGCGGTAAACTTTAAATCCGTATAAGATGGTTGCTTTGCGATTTTTCGCCAGTTTCACGATTAAAAGTGTTAAATGTCAGCCAGAAAAAAGGGTTAGGAACTTTAAACCAGCCATTTTTTTCAACTTCGATTAATTTCAAGGTATGCCGGTTAAGTCCGAATATAAAGTCCCAGTATTCCGTACTTTCGGAATTTCGACAGAAATAATCTTAATTAAGTTACCCGACTTAAATAAAATAATCGGCCGAGCAAAATATATCGATATTTTCGTCGATATTAATAATTTATCCGAAAAAAATCGGGTTTTATTTTTAATTTTCGGATACGATTTAATTTAAAATGGAGGATATAATCGGTTTCTGCGTAAATTTATACCAAGAAATATCCGGCTTATAAAAAAATTGTTGGCAAAATTAAAGGATGGCGATAACGGGTTTAAAAACGTTAAAGTTTAATTTTTAAATCGATATAAGCTAAAGGATTACGAACGATAGTTTATCCGGCTGTTCCGGATTACGAAAACCGTCCAGAATTCCGTTAAAAATAGTTGTCGATAAGGGCATAATTAAGCAATCTAAAATCACCTTAAAATAAGACGTTTATAAGGTTAGGGTTTAGTAAAGCTTAATAACCGATAATATAATCTATCCATTTGTTCAATTTGGTTTTACGGTTACGTCTTCTTTAAGAAGAATAAATATTTATATAAATATTATTATTAAATATAATTAGATGTTTTTTATTATATTATTATATATTATTTAAAGTCCTTTATAAAGTAATAATTAACTTTTAAGTTATTATATATTTAGTTAGTAAGTATATACGTTTTAATTTTTAATAATATTATAATAATATTAATAATCTTTATACGGATACGTAATTATACGATTTTTTAAAAAAGAATTACCTTAATTTTAATTTTTTAATATTATTTAATATAAAGTTTACATATCGTTACAAAGATATTATCACCGTCTTTATATACGAAATTTATTTTTAATATTATTTCGATTTTTATTTTACGTTATATTTAAATTTCGAATTAAAAATATAGGATAATCTTTTCGTTATAAAGTTTATTTACCTTTTAAATGTTTCTTATAACGAACTCTTTAATTGTGATATAAATGTTATTTAAGTTAATAATTTGTATAATTTTAAAGTATTTATTTTAACGTTGTGGTAAGATTAAAGTAGCGTTCTGGCGATAATTTAAGTGCCGATTTTAATAGTGATATAAATTATTTAACCGCTAGGTTTTTTTACGGTTTTATGAAAATTACTTTTATATTAAAGTAATTCTTGAATTCTATTAACGATATTTCTTATTTTTATAGTTACGATTTACGAAATTCTATTACTTTTTGTTTTTATTAATTAAAGAACGGGAATATATAGTATTAAATTTTGTTTTTCTAATTGAAAAAGTTAATTTAATAATCTTTATATATAAAAGTAATATTGACGAAATAAGGATTTTCGTTATTATTAATTTTTATTCTTAAATCTTTATATTAGGCCTTTCTAAGTTTTTTTAAAACTTATTGTTTTCGATTAAAAACTTTTATTAAAAAAAGGCGTTTTTTTACGTAGACTTAAAGTTATAATATCTTTTCTAACAGGATAAGCTTTCGTTTAATTTTCGGCTTTATAATAATTTTTTAAATAGGTAAAATAAATTAAAATAAAGTATTTATTTATATTTATAACAATTTTCCAATATTTAAATTTATATAATATTATTATTCGGTAATAGTACATATAAATCGTATCATTTTCTCGTTTATCTTTTTAAAATTAAGACTATATAAAATTTCCGTATATTTAATTATTCTTAACGTTTGTAATTTATTGTATTAAATAAACTTTTAAGCTAAACATTTAAATTATCGCAAGTTATATATACGAAAAGTTAAAATTTAAATATTTAAAATATATAAGTAATTCGTTATTAAGGAATAATATTATGATAATCATTTTAATTATTTATATTTTAAATTTTATAATTTATACTTAAACTTATTTATATATTTTAAGCGGTTTAATTTTTTCGTAATTCGTATTGCAATTAATATTAAAATAACGCAATACAATAATTTTTAAAGTATATTGATTAACTTTTTCTCCGATAATAGTTTATTTATTTTAATAAATCTATTAATATATTATAAAGTAATTTTACTTTTCAAACCTAAGTGAAAATATTATCGGTATACTGGGAATATTCTTTTAATATTTTCGATTTATATTTAAAATTTAACAAATTAAGGAATATATCTCTATTACTTTATCGTACCGCTTTTTTTTTTAAGAAAAATAAAATCTATTTTAAGCTGGGTTTTAAATCATTTTAAAATACAGAATTAGTTTATTTTAAATTTTTCATTAAAAATTCCGTATTTTACAAGTGTTAATTCTTTACGTAAATTATGATTATTCGATTAATAACCTTATAAATTAAGTACTTATAAATAATATATAAAGTTGTTTAGTTTTAACGGTATTATCCAGGTTAAATTAAAGAGATAAAATAAATATATTAATAATTAATTCGATATCTTCTTTACTTGATTTTTTCGAATGCGATGATTATTAATAATTTTTACGATGATAATAAATTTTACGTTTCGATTACGAAATGTTTTATTCGGAAGCTAATTAATAAACACCTATAAATATTTAATCTCTTAATTAATATTCTTTAAAAGGTTTATTTACGTAATGCCGATATACCTCGACCTTAATAAATCTTATATTTTTTAACTTTACGGTTTAATAAGCGGAATTTTTTAAACAGTAAATAATAGCTTAGGAAATAGTAAACTTTTTACAGTAAACCTTAAGTTCGTAAAAAATAACTACTTTACGAGCTTTTACTAATTCTACGATTTTAATTTTGATTAATTTTATAGGACCTCCTCGATTCTTTAATAATTAAAACGGTTAAAATACGCCGGGTAATTTTTATTATAAAATAATCGTAGTCCGTAAGGATAAAATCTTTATAGTAAACGTTTGATTTAAAGGTTTTGAATTTTATATAATTTCAAAATAAATAAAAATTATCTATAAATATATCGATTTTACCGATCTTTTTTAAAAAATCGAATTCTGTTATTAATGTTCGATTACGATTTTTTTAATTAAAATAAATATAATAAAAATTTCGATAATCTTATAGCGGAAAATGTTAATCGTAAAAAGAAAGTAGTGATAATATCAAAAATTAATAGTAAAAGGTTTAAAATGTCTAAAATTAACTTTTAATTAGATATAAATTAAAAAATTGTCCTAATGGCTCAGTGGTCGCGAGCCTGGGTATCTTTTTCAATTGCGACAGGCTTGGGCACCCTGTTGCGGTTGGGCGCAAAAGACAGTTGGTTCGAATCTAGCTTGGGACGCCGGTTCCTTTAGGTGGCGCCAGCCTAAAAGGAGCTAGACCATTGGAGCTTCGGCTCCGCCACTGTGTCGGCGACAACTAAAGTGGTTGGGGGCTCTGGAAACCAACCAATCAAATCAATCGTGTACGTAATCGCACTTGTTACCGTGTCAGAAGACTCCCATTAATCGGGTTTTTCATCCGGCCTTCCAAGAGGTACGGTTTTTAAAGGTACCCTCCGGTCGCGTTTGTAAGAACCAATGTGTATGTATATAGTGGGTGGATCAGCTACGCTAGATACCTAATGGTACATATTCTTATTCTCATAAATTAAAAAATTAAAAATGATAATTTATTTAATTATTCTAAATTACGAAAATCGTTTCAAGATCCGTTGAAAATAGTCGTCGATAAAAGTATAACTAGGAAATTAGCAAGAAGGGTAGGTTTTAATAAAGCTTATTAACTAAGACAAGATAATTTATGAATTGATTTAATTAGGTGATATATTTACGTCGTCTTTAAGGAGATTAAAAATATTATATAAAGCGTTTTTAACGTTTTTAAAAATAAGAGATAAAAGTTAATTAAAGATAGTATTTTTAACGTATTTATTAACTTTTAAATTAAAGTTAACTTTAATTTTAAACGATTTAAAATAACTGTTAAAAACGGTAATTCTTTTATTATTAAATTAATAATTTCATTTAACGTTTATTTTAAAGTTTAATTAATTTATTTTATGTTATTTAAAAATTTTATTTTTTAAGTAAGCGGAATGTTAAAGTCTTTTTATATCTTTTCGTTTTAAATCTGTTATTAATATTAACGAATTGTTTAATAATTTAAATCAATTTTTATATAAGTTTTAAAATTATCGTAAGTATAAAAAATAACCTTAAAGTCGATAAGGAGTTCGTATATTTTTTTAAACAAATTCTCAGCATAATTAATAAATTTTTAAAAAAATTTAAAAATTTCATGTAAGAAATTTTTCGATAATTATTTATCGGTTTTTTAGGAACTAGTAAGGAAAAATAGCGGTATTTTACGGTAAAATAAAATTTTATTTCCGGAGTTTTTTAATGTTGTTTAAATTTTTTAAGCGGTTTTAAAAAATCGTAAAAAAGTATATAATAGGTTTTTATTAATATTTTTACTTACTTTGTCTTTAATAAAACGGTTTAATAGGCGGAAATCCTTATTTTTAAAAGAAAGTTATTAAGCAAAAGAATTTATAAATTCGTATAAATTTATAGGTTATTAAAATAATGTTATAATTCGGTAACACAGAACATAAGCGAACGAGCCGAATTCGCCCCACCTTTATTTAAGTAGTTATAACTTCTCTAATTTATATCGGATTACGATATAACTTTAATAAAATATCTACTAGTATAACGTAGGACACAAGCGAACGGACCGCATAAGCGAGCGGACCGTTCGGACCTACATAATAAAATCGAATTTTTAAAAATTTATAACTTTACCAAACCTTTATAAAAATTAATAAAACTTTATATATCATCTTCTAAGTAATGGAATAACATACTAAAAAATTCACAGAAATCCTAGACCTAAATTACGTAAGCTATATATAAAAGTATATTATTTACTATTATATACGACCCACTTTTTTATATCTCCGTGAATTAATTCTTTTAAAAATGAAAAAAATTATTGCTTTATAATATAAATAGTTTTATAAAGGTATACCATATTTGACATTATTTAATAAAGGTTTCGTTATATTATATAAATATATAATATTAGGTTTTTTTCTTTTAAAAATAATATAAAAAAATTTATATCTTTACGAAAATAAATCTGATTAAGTTCATATTTTATATATGTTTATTAGATATATTATTAACTAACTTCACAAAGTTGCATCGAAATCTAGCTTAAATTCGTAAAGTTATAGCTGTTTATATAAAGAGTAGGGCGAATTCGGTCCGCTCGCTTGTTTAGGCTGTTCGCTTATGTTCTACGTTATCTGATAATTGTATATAAAATATAAAAAAGATTCCGCAAATCTCAGCTGAAATATAAATTATTTTATATTATATTTAATATAAAAAATGCTATAGTTTAAAATTATATTATTTAAAGAATCCATTATTAAATATCTTCAAGTTCGGTATGTTTTAATAATAATTTTTAAAGAATAAGCTATTTTTTTAATAAAATTCCTTTATAAAGATATATAAAGATAAGTTTAATTTTAAGGGAAAAAAGAAATTACTTTATATAGCTGCTGCATTTTACCACTATAAATTTTGCCGATTTAATTCTACTTTGAATTTATAGTTGTAAAAGCGTTTATAAAGTTTCATTACTTATAAAACTTTAATATAGTTATAAATTTTTAAAAATCTGATTTAATTATACAGGTCCGAACGGCTCGCTCGCTTGTATAGGGCGTTCGCTCATGTCCTACGTTAGGATTAATAATTATATACAAGGTAAAGTACCATTATAATATCTAGCTATATATATACAAGCTGATCCGTTTATTATATACATATATATAAATAGTTCTATACAAACGCAACCAAGGAGCACCCCCTTAAAAACCGTCCCTTTTTAACTAAAAGCCGGAAAAACGTAATACGGGTTATATAACACAGTAACTAACGATAAATATACCCGATTAATTAATTGGTTCCCAACGCCCCCAATCGTAACTAGTTCCCAGCCACCTTTCAATTGTCGCCGACACGGTGGCGGAACCGAAGCCCCAATTAATCTAGCTCCTTCTAAGCTGGCGTTACCTAAAGGAACGGTAGCCCAAGCTGGATTTAAACCAGCTATCTCTTAAAATCAATCGAAACAGGGTACCCAAGCCTGTCGCAATTAAAAAAAACACCCAGGTTTGCAATTATTAAGCCATTAAGCCAATTAATAATTATATAGAAAGTATTATAAAATTTATAAAGTAATTAGTAATATTTAGAACAAGGTTAGAAATAATAAGTAATCAATTAAATAATTTAAGCAATTTTAAACATTATTAAACATTTTTTAACCGTACGAATTAATATTAAAAAAGCGGTAATTAAATTAATTAAAGATATTATTACATATAACGTAATCGTTAAAATTTATAAAAAGATCTTATAAAACATATTAAGGATTATAACTAGAAATGAAAAATATTAAGGAACTAATAAATAATAATAGTTTTAAAAATAGTACGAAATATAAATAAGGTATAAAAAAGTATTTATAATATATATAAAATTATCGAAATATAGAATATCATTAAGAAAGTTTAAATAGTAGCGTTAAGTACAGGGGTTTATAATATTAATCTTATATAATAGTTTATAAAAAACTTAAAATGATTTTAATCATTAAAAATAAAAAATAAAATAAAAAACTCATTTATAAAAAGCGTAATTTCATATATAATATTATCGAAATTACTTTAAAAGTTTAATATTTTATTAAATACGGTTAACTTACTAATATCTTGAACTTATAAAAATTAATACCTACTGGAATATCGAATATTAAATAATCTTAGCCCTAAATATTTCAGCGACGTTTATCTTGATTTAAAATATTAAAAATATAACGAATTTATTATATATATAACGTATTACGAAACGCGTTGAAATTATTTAAAGATTACATTTTATTAAAGGGTATTATATATTTAAAATATAATTAAATAGAAAAATCATGTATTAAAAGAGATTATATATAAATGTAAATATATTTCCTAAAAGACATAATTTTATTCGAAATATAATCTTAAGATATAATATTAAGAAAAAGAATATTTATAATTTCGATATAATAAACTATTTAAATAAATCTTTTTTAAATAATTAATATTTTTTAAAAAAAAATAAGAAATAATTTATAATAATGTAAAGTTTATATTATTTAAGTATTTACTTATGCAAGGTCGTTGGGTTCAAGCCGTATTATCCAGGCTAAGTTAAAGATACGAAATAATTACACCAATAATTAACACGATAAATACTCTACCCAGTATCTTCGAACACGGCAACTATTAATGGTTTTCACGGTGAATTTTATTAAATTATTCTTACGATATTTAATTATTAAAAAAATTAGTTAAATAACCGTTTTTTATATTATACAAGATAAAATGTTATTAACATATTTAGTTAGCTATATTTAAAAAGCTGATTTATTTATTAAGTACGTATATAAATGATTATATAACGTAATTAAAAAGTATTTTCGAAAAAACCGTATCTCTTAGTAAGCCGAATGAAAAAACGTAATACGGGGTTTAAAATACGGTAACGAAACTATTATATATACGATTAAATTAATTAATTCCTAAAGCCCTTAATCGCGGTATAAGGATATGGCCCCGGGGCATATCTTACTTAAATACGGATAAAAACTTTTAACGTATAAAATGTTAAAATTATTAATCTTTTCGTTATATATCGGAGTAATTAATTCTTTTTATTTTTTTATATTATTTTAATATTTTATAGATACATTAATTAATTAACCGTAATTACATTTAAGGTTCGAATTTAAAGAAAGTTAAAAAATATTAGGAATGTAAGATTAATTATTAAGGCTTAAATTTTCGTTATATTTATAAAGTAAATAAACTTATTTATTCGGATTTAGCGAAAATCGGTAATTAGTTACTGTACGATTAATAAATAAGTAAGGTAATAAAGGTTTTTTTATTAGCTGTAACTAAAGTTAATATAATAAAAACAGTAGTAAATTGTATTTTCCTTTAAGAGTTTAAAACGTTTAAGTTAATAAATCTGTATAAACGCGTATCGCCGAGGGATCGCCGAATTGCCGCCGGAAAGCTGGGTATAAGATAAAAGGATAGCGTTACGGAATCGGGATAACTTCTTTATAAAGGGGGAAGTAATATAAAGATATGGCCCCGGGTCGTATCCTATTTAAATACGGATAAAGATTTCTAACGTATAAAGCGTTAAAATTGCTGATCTTTTAATTATGTAGCGGAATAGCTAGTTCTTTTTATTCCCTTATATTATCGTTTTAAAACTTAAATATATATTTATAAAGTTAAAGAGTTTTCTTAAAGTTTTTTAATAAGCTTTTAAAAAGTACTATGGATTAAAGGAAATTAATGTTATAAAAAAGTTAAAATATATATTTTTAATAATAATATTATTTTAATATAACAAATACGCCGATATTAATCGACTTTATAATATATGAACTATATAAAAATATATTTTCTTCTTAGAGAAGACGTGACCGTGGAATAAAATTGAATAAATGGATAGATTGTGGTATCGGTTGTTAAGTTTTATTAAGCCTTAACCTTTTTATAGATTGCCCTGTTATGCAAGCCTTTATCGACGATTATTCTTAACCGAATTCTGGATGGTTTTCGTAATCCGGAGTAGCCGGATAAATTATTATTCGTAATCCTTTAGTTTATATCGAGTTAAAAGTTAAATTTCGAAGTTTTTAAGTTTTTTGTTTTTTATATTTAGTTTTTTTAGTAGTTCCTTTATACGGTCGATGTTTTTTATTAAAAAGTTATTTAATTTTTGATTGTTTTTATTTATAAAAATTAAATCGTATCTGAGGATTAAAAGTAGAATCCGATTTTTTTGGGAAAGGTTAGTTGAATCGACGGAGGTATCGATGTTTTTAATTTGTTTTAAAGCTTTACTAAGTTTAGGGATTTTAAGAAAAACGTTTTCCGTAAAGATTTTATAATTACGTAGTACCGGTATTTTATAATAGGAATTGCCCGGTATATTTTAACTGTTTTAATTAATAGGGATTTAAAAAGTCGTAGAATTAATTAAGGTTAAAGTCGTAGGATTAGTAAAGAGTTATAAAGTAGTTATTTTATACGGACTTAAGGTTTACTGCGAAAAGTTTAATATTTTCTAAGTTATTATATTCTAAGAGATTTCCTTTGTTAAATTAGTTAAAAGGTATAAGGTTTATTAAGGTCGAAGTTTATTAGTATTACGTAACAGTTGGTTTCGGAATAAGGTTTTTCGTAATTAAGGTATATAATTTATTATTACCGTAAAAATTATTAATAGTTGCTGTATTCGAAGATATTAGATAGAGTATTTATTATGTTAATTATTAATGTAATTATTTTGTATTTTTAGTTTAGCCTGGATAATACGGCTTGAATTTAACGATTTTGCATAAAAATATATTTAAATAACGTACTTTATTTCATTTATATTGGATTATAAATTTATTTATAATATAAATGATATATTAATTTAAATTATAACATTTCCAGTTATTAAAGTTTAAAGGTTTTATTTCGGGGAAATGAATTTTCCGAAATTATTCGAAAACGATTTTTACGTTATTTTAACATAATTAAATTAAAATTTAAATTTATAAAGGAAAATAATATGGAAATTATTATCTTAAAAAGGTAAAGCCGATAAAGAGTACGATAGGCGTTAAGCCGTTTTTACTAATCGTAATAATTTCGATTATTGTTATTTAAGTTATTATTTTAAATTCTTTTCGAAATTTACGTTTTATATTAACAGTTTTAATTATTTCTCCTTTTTAATTTTATATTTCCGTATATTTATTTTATTTATAGCTTTAATTCTTGATTTATAAACGATAGTTTTAAAGTATTATTAAAAATTTCGATTTTATTAAAAAACTTAAAAGATATACGAAAAGTTTTAAAATTTATTTATAATTTTTTAAAGCATTAAATAACGGTTTATAAAATGTTAACCTTAATATTTTTTAAATAATAAACGTTTTTATTCGTACGATTAATAAGTTTTATTATTTAACGTACCTCGAAATTAAATAGCGTTTTTTTAGTAATTTTTTATTTAATACTTATTAATTTATCCCCTTTTTAATAAAGGGCTAAGAATTTATTAATGTTAATAACTTTAAGCGTAAAATCTAGCTTTATTTATATAAAAAAGGTATTTTTTATTATGTTTTATTTATTAGCCGTTATTATTTATTAAATATATATAATAACTTTTATTAAGGCTTATAATATATACTATTTATCGTTAGGTCCTATTTTATATTAAAGCTTTAAAAACGTTATATTGGTTAAGTTATTGTAAATTGTTAATAAAAGGTGTTGTTGTTAAAAGAAGGAAAATCCGATTCAGGAAGTGGGGGAAAGACGCTACACCGCCTTCAGCCCGTACTCTCCCCGGGCCCACTTCTGCACCGGCCGAGGCTCCTAGTGTCTCGCCTGAGACCGCGGACCCGAAGCCCTCTTCTTCTTCCGGGGTTCGGACTCGTCCCTGTGCTGAAGGCGTTGATAAAGACTCTTTACTCGAGTTTCTTAAAGATGCTAAGAAGCACTCGCCGTCTTCGCCGGCCGGCGGCATTCGGCGAAAGAAAATGTAAATGCAACGTTTTATGAGCCTTTCCATGAGGCGAAGACGGACGAGCTTGACACCAAGATTCTGCTTTCGACCGAGACCATCCCTGCCCAGAAAGAATTTTCTTACCGCTCCCGTCTTTTCAGACGAGGTATGCACGCCTTTGCCGTCCTTTGAGAGAAGGTTTATGAATATCGATGCAATGGTTTCTGCGCCTCCCGTCGGAGATATATTGGGGACGTTGGGATTTATGATGCTGAAGATGACATTTTACCCCCGATGGGCATGGATGATACCACGACAGACAAACTTTGTTTCATGGTAGTCACAGAGTGTCTATCGTTCTACGGGGAATGATCGTTTTACAGTCCGCCGGGATTCATGATTTCATGGTCGTGACAAGACGGGACGTATTGATTTTCATTTGCCGAGAAGGCTGATGAGACGGAGGTCGGGTCGCTATTGCTAGAAGTTAGGTCATAACATAACCATGACTGACAATTACTTTAGCAGTTATGAATAGATAGAGATCTCCTATAACTCCGACCTTAAAAGAGTTTCCCCCTTCTTATAATTAACTTAGTGGTGTTTATATTAAATATGGCATATGTAAAACCATACAGTTATATTTGGTAGTTGTAACTTATATTAGGTTTAATAGCAAGAATCGTACGATACGGATCTTTACATTTATAGGCTCGTAAACACCGTATCGGTATAATCCGAGGTGGGAATAAAAGTGCCGAGAAGAAAACGTACGATATTATTATAAAGTTTAAGTAGTAATTGTAAAAGAAATAATAAAATAACATTAAAGAAATATTATTAAAACTTATTAAAGCTTAGGTTCGTTAAACAGTTAGAGCTATAAAAAGATAAAGCCGATTTACCTTAGTTATTTAAGATTATATAATATAAATCCGAGGACGTTTTTCGAATTTAAAAGGGAACAATATAAAATAATTCCGTAATAAATATACGGATCTACGAAAAAGTTGCTAAAGCCTTAGCAGTATATAGATATATATATTTTCGTAATTTAAATACTATCAGTTTATAATATATCTTAAGGCCTAATAGCTTAGTAGTCGCGAGCCTATATATCTCTTTTAATTGCGATAAGTTTAAGCACCCTGTTGCGAATAACTGCAAGAGATAGCTGGTTCGAATTTAATTTAAGCTACTATTCCTTTAGGTACCGCCAGCTTAAAGGAGCTAGACTAATTGGGGCTTCGGCTCCGCCACCGTGTCGGCGACAATTAGGTAGCTGGGAGCTCTAAAACCAGCCGCGTATAAAGGAATAAAAAGGACTAGCCATTCCGGTATATAACTAAAAGATTAGCAATTTTAACGTTTTATACGTTAAAAGTTCTTATCCGTATTTAAGTAAAATACGGCCCGGGGTTATATCTTTATATTACTTTCATTTTTATAAAAAAGTAGTCCCGATTTCGTAACGTTATTCTTTTATCCCATAGCCAGCTTTTCGGTAGCAACTTAGCGATCTCTCGGCGATACGCGTTTTTACGGATTTATCGGCTTAGACGCGTTAAATCTTTAAGGGTAAATATAATTTTATTATTATCCCTATTATATTAACTTTAGTTATAATTAATAAAAAAACCTTTATTATTTTATTTATTTATTAATCGTACTGTAATTAATTGCCGATTTTCGTTAAATTCGAATAAGTAAATTTATTTACCCTATAAACGTAACGAAAAAATAAGTTTTAACAATTAATTTTAAAATTTTAACATTTTTAATTTTTTTTTCAATTCGAATTTTAAATTTAGTTACAGTTAGTTAATTAATATATTTATAAAACGTTAAAATAATATAAATAAATAAAAAGAATTAATAACTCCGATATATAACCAAAAAATTAATAGTTTTAACGTTTTATACATTAAAAATCCTTATTCGCATTTAAGTAGAATACGCCCCGGGGCAATATTTTTACAGATAAATATCTCGTTATTTAACGTAAATAAACAATTTTAAAATTAAATAAAAATAGGAAATTTTTACCGTATATAAATTTAAAAATTAATTAAAATTTATTAATTTTTAAAAAGGATTTTATAATATAATATATACTTACGAAAAATAAAAACATTCGGTATTAATTTTTAGTTATTATTTTATAAAAGGTCGTTATTTTTCGTATCTTTTATACTTTATTTTACAAAACCTTTAAGGCTTTAAACTTAAAATCTATTAAAATTAACGTTTTATATTACGATAAAATATCACCGTGAAAACCATTAATAGTTGCCGTATTCGAAGATACTGGGTAGAGTATCTAACGTGTTAATTATTGGTGTAATTACTTCGTATCTTTGGCTCAGCCTGGATAATACGGCTTGAACTTAACGACCTTGTATATTACGATAAAATAGATTTAAAAAAGTAATTAAAACCTTTAAAACCTTAAAAGCATTTTATAATAACTAAGAACTTTAACGATATATTAAATTAAGAGATTTGCTATTTGTACTATGTCTTACTTTTAACAGTTACTTACAGCCGTTATAAATCTGCTACCTATTAGCTTCCAGCTGTAATTATAGTTATAATTATAATTATAACGTTTTTAGCTATAATTATCTTTTTTAATTATAACCTTTTTATAATAGTTATAACAATTTCGTTGTAATAATAACGCGTTATTTCGGGAATAACGGTTATCCCGAATCCTGAAAAAGGCGGTATATACGGCCGTAACGCTTCGGATCTCAGGGTGGAACTAGTTGGAAACTGACAGGTGGCAGATCTGTGGCGGCTGTAAGCAACTGTTAAAAGTGGGACACAGTACGAATAGTAAGGGGGATATAGCATAAATAGTAAATCTTTAAATTAAAGTTAAAGTTATACAGCTGTTATTAGCTACAGCTAGTTCTAGCTTCTTCTAGCTGTTTCTAGCCTTATCGCTAAATAACTCGGCTATATTTGTCAGATATAGGGGACATTAATTATGTTATTCTATCAAGTTAACTTACGTATATTTCTCGTACGCGTACAGCTTTTATATAACCTAGTAACGGAATATATATCTTCCGATCAAAAAAACCCTTTCCGTATATAAGGTGCGTTTAGTACCCCTTACTAGCTAATATACCCCCTTAACGCCTTAAAGTATTTATGGTATTAATCGTTATTTATCATTATTTTCTAAAGTTACAACTTTCTATTTAACCTTTTTTTCGGCGATTAATTCCTTTTAATTAGCCAATTCCTTTTTTAAAATCACTTGCAAAATATTCCTTTGTCGCTCGAAAGTTTTTATAATATCTACTAATGTTAACTGCTTTTTAAAATACCTAAATAATTCGCGTAATAGGGCTTTAATTAATTTATTAGCCAGTATATCGCCCGTAAGTATATAATCCCCCTTAATTAAATCCCTTTTTACGGCTTTTCGTAACTAATAGTTATATATATTTACGTACTGCAATTTCGTTTATAACAAGGCGATATTAGCGTTAACAAACCGTATAATCTATTAATTATCGTATTATATATTTAACGGTTTAATATCTAAAATAAGTTTTAACTTTTTAATTAATCGAAAACTAAATAAAGCTTTTTTTATAACTTGCGTAAAAAATAGCAATTCCGTTTTGGTTATAAAAGTAATTACTATATCTTACTTATTTGCCTGTTATTTTATTATTCCTTTAAATAACTTTATAACGTAAGTTTAAAAACTTTTTCGATCGATCGTATTATTCGCGAAAAAAATATCGTTTTAAATATTTAACGAATTTTCGCCTTCGAATTGTAACGTTAACGTTTTAATCCCGATTAAATACAATATAACTCGATTAACAGTTTTATAATATATATTATTAAAGTTTAAATTAAAACGGGCAAATCGGAATACGGTAAAAGATATATCGGGTTACGTATTAACTGTTACGTATAAAATAAAACCGATCTTTTTTTGGTATTTATTAATAAAACCTGGATAAGCTAAATTAAAATTCGGTAATAATTTAACGTTTATTATTAACGTATTTAAAAGGTTATTTAAACTTTTTTTAGGAACTAAGTTAACCAGCTTATTTATAAAATCGGATTAAAATAACCAGATTTTCTTATTAAATTTATCTTTAATTATTTCGATACCGAGGAATTACTATAAATCCTTACCTTTTGTAAAGGTATACTATTCCCGAATCTGGTAAATCAATTAATTAACGAAATCTTAATCTTTTTTACGATATACTATTATAATATCGTCTATAAAAAAAATAAGTACTTTTTAACGAATAAAACAATAAGGTTTATAAAAAACGGGGTTAAATCTTAATTTTTTAAATATCCCGGTAAAGTCTTTTTACTATAATAACGGCGACTTCCGTAAGTTATATAAAACCTTTCTAATTAGGAAAATCTTTCCACGTCAAGAATACCCTAAAGGCATCTTTATATATACTTCGTAAGGTAAATTAACATTAACAAAAGCGTTAACAGTATTATACTATTTAAGCTTTAAATCGAATTTAACCGCTATAATAATTAAAGCTCTAAATAATTTTCTAGTTAAAGTAAATACGTATATATTATTATAAACGGCTTTAAGTTATTAATCGTTTCGTATAACAAAACATACCTTATATTTTTACAACCAGCTATACTTATTAAACTTGTAAATATATACCTATATACACCTTAAAACTTATTTCTTTTTAACAAAAAATTAATTAACCACTTCCTAAAATCGCATCTCCTTATAACTTTACAAATAAACCCTTTCGACTTTACGAAATATTTCCTTTAACGGATATATACTTAACTTTTTATAACTTTATAACGGTAACGGTAAATTACACTTATATACCCGGTCCAGTAACTTAAATATTTTCTTATATATTAAAATATTAAAACCTTTCTAATTAAAGTAACGCGTATTTCGGGTAATTAACTTCCTTAAACTTCCGCAGCTTATCGGCCGGTTATCGATTATATTTATAAAATAAACCAGCCGTCCTATATTAAAAGCGGCTTTCTATACCTTATAATCGTTTCGAATAATATTACCTCGGTACGGAATATACGGGGAATTTATGTTTATAACCCGTAAAATACCTTCGTTTTTTAGCGTTATATTAGGTTAAATAATTTAATAAAAACTTAAAATTACTTTTATTCCTTCCGTCGGTATATTAATCGTAATAATTATTAAAACAAACGTTAACGACGATAATAATTTAAAAAACGGAAATAATTTGAATATAACGGTCGTATAAAAGTAATTAATCTTATACGAACAAACTTATTTTTCTTTATCCCGTACGTCTTTAACGTTTATATTATTCTGGAATTATCCTTTTTATTTAACCGGTAATTAAATTATCCCGTTTAAATCTTTATCTTTTTTTTAAATATATATATATAAATAACTTTAAACTTAATCAAATAATTTTACTTATTGCAATAAATTTTATAATTCGTTTTCCGTAACGTAAAAAAAATCGTTTTTTAAATCTTTAATATTATTTGAAAAAATAACCTTTTCGTTAAACTATACGTCTCGAATAATAACAACCTTATTAATTAACGGATTCCAAATCTTATAAATATTCGTAAATCGGTAACCGATAAAAAAGTTAATTTATACTTTAAAATTTAATTTTTAAAATTTCCGTTTTTTCTTTATAGCGGTAATTATTATAACGTAAATTATATAACCGTATATTCGCAAATAAACTTATTAAAGTTTCCGATTAAATACTGTAATACCGTCTTTATACGTTAAATAAATATAATAAACTTCGTATAAGCTTTACCAAAAAAATACGTATTTAAAAATACGGTTATATAAATATATTACTACTTTAAAAATATATACGATTAAAAATAAAAATAACTTAATATTATTTCGTATCGTAATCGCTTTTTCCTTAATTATACCCTTTAAACGCTTTATACCCCCGTTTTGGGCCTGGGTATACGGTATTAAAAATTTAAGTCTAATATTAAAAAAAAGCGATTATAATATATCTCTAAATAAATAATTTTTTAAAATCTCGTTATCGTATTCGATTACCTATAGAAAAACCTTATCCTAATTTTTTAAAACTTTTAAAAAATATTGGAACGTATTAATTAATATATCTTACTTTCGGTTTTTAAAATATATATCCTAAATAAAACCTAAATACTTATCGGTAACGATTATAACGTATCTATATTTTTTAAAATCTTTTTCGAAATTTATAAAGTTAATAGCAATTTTTTATCCTAATTAAAAAGCTCCCTTTTTCGGTTTATAACGTATTTGTTTTTTAATTTTCGCCTTATTATATACCTAGTATTTAATTATTATAAAACCCTTTAAGCGGATTTTTTTTCGTATAAAACTATAATTAAGCGATTATTTCGGGCCATAAATAACTTAATCTTAGGTATTATATAATACCGTTACCGATTCGTAATAATTTCGTTATTTATAAATTAACGTTTTATCCATAAGTTATAAAAGTTATATAAGTAATTATTACGTTAATATTTTCGATAACAAATTAATTAAACTTATTTATTAACGTAACAACCACTTAATTATATTTATTTCGAATAAAATTGTTAATTTCTCGGTTATCTTATTAATATCCTTTTTTTCGGAACTGCCGGAAAAATACTAAATTACATGCGAAATTTTCGTAATAAGTTATATCGTATAACCGTAACGCTTTCGGCCCTTTAAAACTTTAAAGTAATATATTTATTTTTCCGTATCCTTTAATCGAAACAAAACTATTCCCTACGTATATTCCGTCGTTTTAAATTATTAATTTATAGTTTAAGAATTTATTAATAAAGTTAAAGATATATATCGTAAATTTTAAATTTAAAATAAACGAATTCCTTAAAGGGTAAAATAAAACGATTATCGTATTATTTTAATTAGTAATTAAAAAGTTTGCAAGGACTCGTTTTACTCTTTTTAAAAATTAATTAATTTTTTAAATAATTATTTCCTCTATACCTTTCGATAAACGATTGATTTTTTCCTTTAAGGATTAATTAAAGTTAATTCGTTAGTAAACTAATTTTAAAATTTCGTTATTAAAACGGAAAGTAATTAAAGCCTTATTAAGGAATGTATAATAGCATTAAAATAACGTATAATAAAAATTTAAATAAAGTTTATCACGTATGCCTTAAATATTTAATTTTTCGCGTTTTCGTTTACTAATATTACGGTCCGAATATAAACCTTTATAATTACTTCGTTTCGATTTACGTTTTAATGTTTTTCCCCGTAATTAAAAATTACTATTTTTAACTTTTTCCTAATTAAGGTTATTTTTATTAAAAAGGTTTATAAAAATTTTATAAAATACCGGAAACGTTATTTTAATATTTCGTAATATAAACGGTAATTAAGTTATAATCCAATAATCGAAAAAATTAACCGTTATTTCCTAGTAACTAATTATACCGTTTTCGATTTTAACTTTTCTTATTTTTTAAAAAATTATTATTTATATCCCGGTAATAGGAATTAATGTTATATATAAATTATTAATTTATACACTCGATATTTTCGTCTTTAAAACTTTATATCGTTATTCTTAAATTATAACCTTTTATTACTTTATAATTTATTCGTTTAACTTTTTCGTTAACCTTAAAGTTTACTTTAACCTTTCGCAATATTCCCGTTACGTATTAATTAAAAACTTACTATCGTACACTTTACCGGACTTAACTAAATTAACGTATTATTCCCGCAGGTTTTTTCCTGGAAAAAAACTTATTTCCGTAATTACTGGAAATACCGACTTTAGGATTTATTTTATAAAATCGTTAATTTTCTTACAAAAAATCTCGTACTTCCGATTTTCGTAAATATACGTTACGAAATCCTAAATATAAATTTATCTGCTTTCGGTAATTATCTTAAAGGTATTTATCGGATAAATCGTATAATCGATTTTTTCGGCGGTTTTTCCGGAAAATATAAATATAATTAAAAAGCCGTTTAATATATTATTTCGTATCGTATAACGGATTCATCTTTTTAAATACGAAATTATATCAAGTTTTATAAATTCGACAGGTTATAAAATATCCTAATTAAAATCGATATAACGCTAAATATTAAACGTATACGTTTTAAATTAAAATTCGCCTTTAAAACGATCCCAATTTTTAAATTTCTTATAAATAACGAAAAGCATTAATAATACCGATATTATTACAATTAATAAAATATACGAATTATTATTATTAATATATAGCTTATATCGTTTTAGTAATAATTAATTAATTAATAATAACGTAAATTAAACGAATAAAACTTTTAATTATTAAATATAAAAAATATCAGTTATATTATTTTATTAAGCTAACTTACGTATATTTCTCGTACGCGTATAGCTTTTATATAACTTAGTAACGGAATATATATCTTCCGATTAAAAGGACCCTTTCCGTATATAAAGTACGTTTAGCACCCCCTGCTAGCTGACAATATTACCAAGTGGGTCGGCGATAGTTTATAAAATGCCGACCTACTAACCTTTATATGTAGTTTTCTATAGAAACAAGGAACGCCCGGCATCCCTCTTTCTTACCTCATCGAGATCAGGTCCTATTTTTGAGGTTGTGGCTGCGCCTGCGGCGCAGCCGTGGCTAGGGCTTTCCATCAAGAAGTAGCTGCAAGGGTTTAATATACCAGCTAAACCCTTTTAAGAAAAAGACCCATAAAAACAACAAAACTTCAAAAATAGGGCCTAATAAAAAGTTATGATTTTTTCGCTTCGTTTGCTGCGCTCTTATATAAATTCGAGAAAATTTTCAACAATAACTTTTGCAATATATATTAGTTACGAAGTTCCCAACGTTATAACCTACATAATTTAACGCAGAATTAAAATCTTTATTTTTTGATATAGGCCTAATCCTAATTAGGATTAAACCTAGATTATTACAAAAAGAAAATAGCCCAAAATCCCGATTGCTGCATATTACAACTTTTTACCTCCCCTGGGTTAATATAACAATAATATAACCCTATAAGTTAAAATAATAATATACAAAGCTTAAGATCGCTTATAGCAAACCCCGATATATATTTTTATTCTAATTAGCCGAATATACATAATATATTAGAAAGTCTAAAGTAGATACCTTAATTCTTTAAGTACTTAACTATTTAAAGCTAAATATTTATCTTTATCCGATAGTTTTACCGGTCTTTTGCCGATACAGACGTTATAAATCCATACGCCGATATTATATATACGGCCGACAACCTTACGGAAACCCTACGCCGTCGGTTTATTCGCCTTATATTAAATACTATACTTAATAAATAAAGCCGTATTTTACGGAAAAAATAAGTAAATACGGTATATAATCTGGTTTTCGGAAAGCTTAATATTTTTTTCGTCGTTAAAACAAACTTTAAAAAATCCCTAATTATCCAAACCTTTTCTTTAATAACCAACTTAATTATTATCCAAATCGCACCCTTAATTAAATTAACTAAAAAATAACGAACTTTTACGTTAATAATACCATGTTTTACTTTTATCCTAATATCTGCAGATACGAAAAAACTTAATCCGGAAATATACGAACGCATAACTACTAAATAACATAACTATATTATCCTTGGTTCTAAATAAGTATTAAGCGATTAATTTTAATCTGTTATATTAAATCTTATTTTCGAACGGTAATATAATTTAATTATAATTAACGAAATATATTTATTATCGGAATAAAAAGATTTCCGGCCTAAATATATTAATATCCGCAACTTACGTTTTATCCTCCTTACCTATATATATTAATTTACGTATACAGCAACTGCTAATAACGTTATAAAGAAAAAAATCGCGAAATATGGTAATTTTCGTTAAGTCGGCAATCTTATTAAATATGGCTATAAAATAGAAATCCAGCGTTTTAATATTAATCGGCCCGAAATTAATATTATTGTTTTCCCCATATTTAAAGGTTAACGTTCGAATTAGGCGTACTTAAATTTTCTGATAACGAATATTTCCGAATTACCAAGTAATAACCCCAGGATTTAATTCGATAATTTACGTACTATTATTAAAACTATTATTTATATTAATAACAGGGCGAAAACCATAAATATCCGCAATTACTTAATTAAAACGTTAGCGGACCGGGGGTATTCGCCGAAAGTTATAAAAACGGTTATTAAATTTTATAACTTTAAAGTGCTTTACGGTAACCAAGCTCATATATACGATAAATTAAAAAAGCCTAGTAATCCTATCCGTATGGTTATATTTATTATTGCTTTTAAATTAAATATGGATATTCCGGATATTAATCGAATAATATAATAAGAAATATTAAAAAAATTTTCGATAAAAAATTTATGGTAATAATTTAATCGAACGGTTCGTAATTATAAACGATTAAATATAACTAACCATAAATAAATTATATTATTTACACCTTATTAAACGTTCGATAAATATAAAACCGAGTTATTTATTACAGAAAAGGTTAAAATAACGAAAAAAACCCAGGCCCGGCAAGCCAAAAACCGTATCACCTATAAAAACATAAAGGTTATAATAAAAATCGAAATAATAAATACGGATAATAAAAAAAACGATACGTAATTTATTGCGGATAATTCCGATTAAAACGAAGTAATTATTAAATTTTAATCTTATTTTTCGACTAGTCCAGATATTATTCCTGTTACCCGTAAATTTCCGAAATAAATTAATGTTAATCTGCGGAACCGGACGAAAATAAGGCCTCGATAGTAAGCGTTATTTAATGGCGAATATATACGTAAGGTAATTTTAATATATTTGAAAAAAGACGAAACCGTTATGTTAAAAAAAAACCTTAATAACTTTATTCCGATTAAGCCTTATTGTAATTTATATACGCCTGATTTTATTTATATACTTGAATTTTTAAATTTAAAAATATTTACGTAAAAATAGTTAAAAACTGGTTTATTAAAAACAATTACTTGGGAAATAATAAAATCCTGGTATAAATAATAAGCGAACGAATTATTTTTTACGTAGTTATTTCCGTTTAATGGTAAAGGGGCAAAATAGATATTTATTTTTATTAAATTTAAACGGTTTTTATTTAATACGTTCTTAAAAAAATCGAACGAAATTTAAGGTTTTTATTTAGTTTAAAACGTAATCGAATTAATTAAAGCGGTTTCCGGACTTAATAAATGGTAATATTAAGATATTTTAAAAAACCGCTTTTTATTTGTATTACGTTTAATTTACGAAAAAACCGTATTTGTTATTTTACGGAAAGTACGGGAAACTTTTCGTAAATAACGTAATTTGCTTAATCGAAAGTAAAGGCGTTATATTTTTATACCCCGGACCGATTTATATAGGTTACGGATTACTACCGCATTATAAGTTCGATAAATCTCGGAAAAAATCGTAAGGCCGCCGTAAACTATGCCGGGTCCTAATTAAGGTATATTATATATAACTATCCGATTTAAATTAGTAACTGATAATTTAATAGTAAATTTAATAATTTAAATATTAATCCGGTATGCGGTTTATATACCTTTGTAATTTAAAGTCGTAATTCCGGTTATAATAACGCCTGTAATTATACGCGTAATTTACAGTATATTGGACAATCTTAATTAAAAACTTGCCTTATTTCTGTTATTTATAACGTCAATGCGGAACTTATTATTTCTTAATATTTCTAATCTGCTAACCCCGTTTTCGTTACCGTATTTATATTTACATAATTCGTTTATTTTTATATCGTTACCGGAGTTGCCGGGGTTACCAAAATATAATAATACGTAACTTAACGCTTTAAATAATATATCGGAAGCTAGATCTAAGGTAATAGTTTTTATTAAGGTTAAGGAATTACGCGTTAAAAGCAAACGGTATTTGTCTGATAATAATAATAATAGCAGGTTAAAGGTTAATCGCGATACCAGGTTAAAAAATAAAAAATAAGGTTTGGATAATCTTAATTAGGACGTATAATAAGAAATATGTTCGGTTTCGACGTGGCGTTACGGTTTTAAGGCGCGATAAATATATATATTTATATAATATTAATTAAAGCTATTAAATAACATTATTTATTTATTATATTCGTTATTTTTGCTAATCCTTAATACGTTAAGTTATATATAAATATTAGTTTTTCTTAATCCGGATTAATTATATGCTATAATAAATATATAATAAACCTTTTAAACTGGGAAAATTAACGAATATGTATATTACGCGTTTTAAATTAAAATTTATCGTAATTATTAATAAATATTTCCTTTTAACTTATAGTTCTCGATTTATAACGCCGAACTAAAATTTCTTAAATTTTATTTTCCGGTCCTTTTTTTCGAGTTTATTATATTAATTCCTAAAATATTTTTATTTTTTTTTAATTTTTAAAGTACCTTAGCTTAAGTCGATTAATTGGTATAAAGGATTAATTATATAGGTAAATAAATAATATAAATAATCTTTCGCCAATATTAAAAAGGTTATTTATTCGTTACGTATATAATTATTCCGGAATCCGTTTTTTTTTAAGTATTAATTCGAAATGTTTAAAATCCCGATTTCGTAATAAATTTTAATTAAAATCCCGTTACGTTTCCCCCGGTAATTTAAGGTTTACCGGTATTTTAAATTACGGTTTTTAAGATTTCGTTATCCGAAATAAACGACGTATAAAGGTACGAATTTCCTTTTTTTTAGTACCGCCTTTTTTTTTATCGGTATAACTGGGATTTTGGGTAAAAGTTAAAAATTTTTTGTTTTAAAATTTTATATCCGTATAATAATAATAGGATATTTTGGGTAATTATTAAAATCCTTGGGATTAGTACCGAATATGTTACGGTATTTTCGAATTTAATTTTTATATATAATTATTTAATCGTTAACTAGGTAATTATAATTACAGATTTTTTTTTTATTTAATATTATAAAAATAACGTTTATATAATATATACTATACGATATATCGCGGTTTTATACTTCTAATCAAAATTACGAAATTATTATATCTTTAATATTATTTATATTATATAAATTATTATCGTACATAAATGTTCGAAAACGTTAAGCGGCCTAAGTTATACGGACTTTTAAAAAATAAACACCGGTTAAATTTATAATATAAAAGATATTTACTTCGCAATTCTAAAGACCTACTATTTAATAATTTATATTCTTTGTATCGTCGACTTTATTGCTATATTCTGATATAATGAAAAAAACGAATAAAACTTTATACTATCTTACCATTTTTTCTAGGTCTAGTAAAAACGGGTATTAAAAGCCGTTATTATACATAAATACGTTTTTTATTAACGTTTCGTAAGTTATATATATATAACCAAGGCTCCCGAATATTTATTAAAATGCAATTCCGATATTATCGTTAATAAAATATGCGTTAAGGTACATATAACGGTAAGCAAACCATATTTTCCAGTATAACTTAATAAATTCCGTTTTATTAAAACCTTATAATACCGTAACTTTGTCAAATAATTTTATAACGGTAATTAAAGATAATTTTTTAATCGGTACAGGGTTTAAAAAGACGGTATATATAACTAGGGTTAACCTAAGGAAATTAATACCGTAATTAATATAAGTTATATCGAAAGTTAATTTAATAGCATTTATATTTTTATATATATTTTAATTTCTTATTATATAACTATATAAATTCCAAACGTAATTGTTATATTCCACCCTATTAAATAATAATAATATTATTATGATAATTGCTTAATATTAGGTATTATATAAAAAGTATTAATATATAGGAAACCTGGGGGTAATATATATTTACCGGTTTTGTTTTAAGCTAATTAAAATTAAAAATGGGAATATAAAATATAAAATATATAGGATAAAATGAAATTCGTATGCTAAGTAATATCCGGGTATATTATTAGTAGTAATATAAAATATAAAGGGATTTATGGTATATAAATAAAGCCTACGGATAATTAACAGGTTATAAAAAAATCCGAAAATAATATATATAATTAGGATTAAAATATATACGAACTTTAGGATTATATAGTTATAGGTATATAAATAGCTAGGTTTATATAAGTTGTTAAATATTAACCTAAAAGCTAATAATGTTTTTTTTTATAACGAAGTAATAACATATAGGGAAAGAATTAGTAACCGTATATAAATTATACGATACTTCTTTTTTTGTTACGATTTACTTAATATAATCCATAAAATTCTTTTAGTTAAATGTATACTGAATAAAATTGCTATAATTATTTAATAATTACCATTATTTACTTTACTATTATTTATTTTATAATTACTTTATATACTTTTCTATATTTTACTATATTATAATACCTAAATTTAACTTACCTGCAATATAATAATTATTATTAATCCGCTTTTTTTTATTTAATACTTAAAATCCTTATTATAATATATATCTTTATATACCTATTATAGTACGGGATATAAATAATTTTACCGATATGCTTAATAATATATTAGATATAATTGTTAATAATACCCCAAATGATAAACATTAGATAAGCCCGGCAAACTTTGAACCTCCGGCTAAATAAAAAAAGGCGGTTAAATTTATTAGTAATACCCTTTAAAAATAACTTTACGAATAGGTAACAAGAACCCGATCTTATAAACAGCCGGAATTATTACCAAAATAACCTTAAAAACAAATAATAAAAACCCGATCCCAAAAATAACCGTAACTATTACCAAAATAACCTTAAAAACCGGTAACGAAAATTCGATCTAAAAAATAACAAAAGTTATTACTAAAACCCGCGGCATAACGTACTTTACGGTCTCGTTTTAATTAAAACGTTTTCGTATTATTTACATAATATTTAACTATTTTAAAATATAAGATATTTTTTACGGAAAGTATATATTATACGTAATCGATTTTAAATACCAGATATATACTATAAGGTTATATTAATATAAGGGAAAATTAAAAAACTGTAAATATCTTATGTTTTAATATTAATAAAAATACATATTAATTAGGAAAATCCTGTAATTAATTAAAATTTACAAATTTAACGGCATTATAAAAAGCTTATATTATAAATAGGACTTTTTATTATATAAAAACGCGGTATTTACATAAATATTAAATATTAATAATATAACTTAAAATATTTTAAATAGTAATAACCGGTAAAACAAAATTTACGTTATAACGGATTATGCCGGCCCTATAAATTATTAAATTGCTAAACTAATTACGAACCCTTAATTAGTTACGGCTTTTACAATTTAACGAAAAAAATATATAAACCAAATACTTTATAAACGATACGAAAAAAGGTTTATAACTTTATAAACCGGGCCGATTAATTAAGAAATATATATTATATAACCGTTTTATAGATATTATAGTTTATAGGGTTATACGGGCGATAAATGTGTAAACTGCGTATAGGAATGCGGTAAAAAATATTTATACGTAATTTTTAAATATTTGGCATTATTATATAATCCGAATAAAAATTTCTAAAGGGATTTAAACGCAGATATTACGCCTAGAACAAACAAAATCTTAGGTTCCGAAAATATAAAAGGAGTTATTAATATATAGGTTATAATAATACGCGAAAAAGGGCAGAATAAAATAAAAAAATCTTAATAAATACGTAAAAACGTTAATTGGTAAATTAGTTATAAATAAAATATATAAATTAATACGAAATTACGCAATATATTTAGCTATCGGCAATAAGATATTATTAATACGTTAATTTATTTTAATACGAAAGATTTATATAATATTATTATAAATAAAATATATAAACAAGATATAACTAATTAAGATTACGTAATATACTTAATTGTATTATTATTAAAAATATGGCAAAATCCTTATATTAATTTTAACAAAATATAGAAATAATAAGGAAATAAAAAGTTATAATAGCAGTTCGTTTTTGTCCGATAAGTTCTTACTTTATTTATCTGATAACGACGTGGCTAATAACGGATCGTCTTAATCAGAACCGTTTACCGAATTATTTATAATTTGTATTATAGAATTATAACTTTTTTCCGTATACAAAATATTACGGTTATCCGAAACTAAATTATCCTTAATAAATTCGATATTAAGAGTTTTTCAAATAATTACGTTAAGGCTATTTATAAATTATTTTTCGTCCTTTATTATATTTAACTAGTTAAATTTACCTTTGTCGTTAGTAATAGGTATGGTATCGTTAAAGTTAATTAACTTAATTTCCATAATTTTACGGCCCGCGGCTAAAATATCTTTAAAATCCTAACCATCCTTTTTAATCCGAGACGGATATTTTTTAGTAAATTAGAAATTACGAAACAAAAAATAGGCACGTTCGAAAATTTCGTTATGAAAATCCTAAATAACGTAACGTTTATCTTATATAAAAATATAACGGGAATGGAATTTGCGCTGTAAGGAAATACAGTACTTAATTAAAAACGAATTTCGGAAAAAAATAGTATCGATATTATACGTACTGTTTTTCGAATAACGGAAATTATTAGTAAGTTACAGGTTATAATATTCGCCCTTTCGATTAAATACTTTTTACGTTTTTTTTTTTAGATTTTATAAAAGCCAGACTTAATATTAAAATCGAATTAATAAACATTTGATCTAATATTACAGGACGTAATATTTAATCGAAATAAAATATTTTTTTATTATAATTACTTTAACCGGCCCTATAAAAAAAAATTGATAATATCGGTATTAACCGTTTAATATAACTAATATCGCCATAACGTATAATATACGAAAGGTATAAATAAACCTGGGTTTTTTAAAAAAAACGGTAATAGCTTCGAAATTTTTTATCGATAAAAACGGCATTATTTAATAGTTAGCTATTATTTATAATAAGGTTAAGGAAATTATCGCCTTACGGAATATTATTTACGTTAAAAATATTTTTAAAGTTATAATTACCCGATAAAAGGGTTTCTTTTAATAAGCCTTAATTAAAACCGCGCCGCTTATAAAGTAATATAAATAAGTTATATTTTTAAATTAAAAAATAAAATATTTATAAATTATTTACTAAGTTATTTTCGTTATTAGGTAATATATTGTTAGTAAATAACGATAAAAAATTTTCGTCGGATAAACCCCTATTTATTAACCCGTCCTGATTAAAACCCCGCGATTTTTTCCTTATTTATCCAGTACGATTAAGATATTTAGAAATCACATTATACGCGATAATTTTAAATTCGGCGGTAATTAACCGGGAATATATATACTCTATAAACTCGGTAAACTATGTTTCCGAAAAAAGATTTTCGATCGAGGTATTATTAGTAGCTCCGTATATATTAAACGTTTCCTTTATAAATAATTCGTATCGGACGCGTAATTTCTATAGGAATAACGCGAATATACAAACGTTATATATATAAAGGATAAAAGGTTTAAATAAATAGAATTTCGGCGATTTTTAATATAATTACGTTATTTTATTTAAGAATTAACGGTTTGCTTTTAAAATTATTTACGTTATATATATTCCGTTTATATTATTAAGCTAATAGGTACGTATAAATGTAAATAGGAAATTTATTTATATATAAAACAAGGTAGGAACGGGAAAGAATTACCGTTTTCTATTATATAAATCGGCAATTTCGGTTTAACTGGCCTGTATTTTCCGGATATAATTGGTTGTTTTTTGATTTCTATAAATAAGATAAAAACGTTTCGAAAACTGATAAAATTATTTTTTTTTAAATCCGTATATTACTTGGAAAATCTTTCGATATACGCCATAGGTACCGTCGATAGTACCTTCGTTTTTATTAATTATATTTAACGAAATCGAACGGCATTTATTATATGGTATACGTTTTAATTTAGGAAAACCGGGAAACTTTTATTTATTACGTTTATAAAACGTATTAACCGAAGTAGGGAAAAGAGTCCGGATAATGTTAATTACGAATTAATAAGAAGTATTAAATGGTATTAGATGTTATTGTAACGTTTCGTAAAATTATTTTGTTTTATAATGTTAATCAGGATGGAATATAAATTATTTTAACCTTTTTTTAGGGATCTGGCTATAATAACGGGTAAGGGCGGTAATGAGGTTCCGTATAACAAAACCGTGTTAAAGCGTTATATTACGAATATAGTTCTAGATATTGAAATTATTGTATTAAAATACGATATCGTTTTGTTATATTTAGTTAAAAAGTAAAGTTTGTTTTAATTAATATTATATTATTATAAAAGATACGGTACGGTTATTTTAATTTCTTTTAATAAGCGGTTTATATTTTTGTTTAATGTAATATAACTTTCGTAAATACTTAAACTTTTTAATACTTCGATTTTATCCCGTAATATATTTAAGGTTAATAAAAACCTGTTTAATAAATAAGATAAATAACTGCCGTTAATTTTGGAAATAATTTTAATTATAATAATTAAAATAATAATAAAAAAATACGTAAGAATATCCGAATCGTTATTATTACGAAACCGTTTCGTTTTTTGTTTTGTATTATATAATTGTTATTTTTTCCTTGGGTATATAGTTACTTGGTTTAAAAGTTTAAATTAATTAGGAGTTAACGTTTTTACAAACCGTTAATTTTTATCTAAGGTAATATGGATTATATTAATATCGAGTAATAAATTTTCCGGTGGGCGGCGGAATCCAGGTTTTTTTACGAAAGTTATAAGCTTTTTGTATAATATATTATGGTATTTGCGTATAAAAAGGTTTTAATTAGTAAAAGTTATAAATTTTTGTTAACTTTCGTATGTTAATAATTTATTGCGTATTCGTTTTTTTTTTAATACGTTAATTAACCGGTTAATTTAAGCGGTTAAATTAGTAATTTGGTTTGTATTATCGTAAAGAATTTAATTACGAATAAAATTTTTAAACGTCGTATTAATTTTTTAATGTTAATGCCAGAAATTTAATATACGCATACGTATATTTTATTTTAAAGGCGTAGTACGGTAAAACTGGGAGAATTCGGATTTATTATATTTTGATAACGGTAACGAAAACGCGACGGGTTTGGGCTGTAATTATTATATACGTTAGGGTTTAAAAGTGGCAAACGGGTTTTGATTAAAATTAAAATGGTATTAGTAATAAGTTATAATCGAAGTAACCGTATAAATATATATATAATTACAAGAAACGTTTAGTTGTTAAGTTATTATAGATTTTCGTTTTTTTAAAGAAATAAATGTATTAAACGGACCTTTTTTTTGCATAACTATAACTTAGGCCTTACTGGCTCGTTAGGGGTGTTTGGGATTTAATTGGTTGATTTTTAGCGTTATGGAGCGGTACTTGAGTAACTTTGAAGAAGTTAGAAAACGAACCAGGGAGGCCTGAGCTAGCTGAGGTAACCTTTTTCTAAGTTTCTAATTAAAGGGTTCTTACATATATATACAGCTTTAATAAGCTCTATTCTAATTTAATATTCCTTAAAATTAAATAAATTATAAAAATTTCTATTAAACGGTGCAAATAATAATATACGAAAAACCTTTTAAAAAAGTTATAAAAATTAATTTAAAGTTAATAAAAGCTATATAATTTTAATAACAACTAAAATAAAACAAGAATATATTGTTTTCGTTAAGATATAATAGATTATTGTTATTAATATCCTCGTATTTAGTGTTATAGACCGATTTAGGAAATGGGTAAATTCAGGAAGTGGGGGAAAGACACTAGAGAGCAGACCAAATGAGTTCTTCGCTACCGCAGACGGGCCTGAGCCAAAATCGAGGAACGATCGGCCAGCGGGTTCATACCAGCTCGAGGGGTCTTGCGGCGATGGAAAGAATGGCGGCGGATTGGTCGCCAAAAAGTCTTTGTCGTCGGCAAGTGTCCTCGCGACAGCAGCTGCAAGGGTGTCCCGTGTGAGTCTCGATTACGCCACTAACCTTGTTTTGTGCCATGGAAAAAGGCCCCCCTAGGAGGATCATCCGGAACAACGTTGATGCTTTCCGAAGCCCTATATCAGTGGATCACTCACACCAAGTGGGATCAACGCTACTTAGCTTCCTAGTTATCAATTCAAGCCCTCAAGAGCTGTGCAGTTGCTCCTTAGTAAGTGTGACATTTTGGGAACGCTCGCTGCTGAAAGTGTCCTGTACCATCAAGGTGGAAAAGCGGCCCATGTCGTGGTACGAGTTTCTCATCGAAGGATGGTTAATGGCCTGGTCTTTATCATGGTCAGAGGGAGGAGGGCCAAGGCCATAGTCTGCCCGGGGACGGCGCGGGACTCGTCATCTGGGATTTCAACCACATGCGGTTCGGGACTAGGTTCAGCAGCTGCGGCAGTCGCAGCGGGATTCGCCGGGTCCAGCCTGGAAGACGCCCTCGGACGGAGCTAAGCCTTAGAAGGCGTGAACAAGCAGAATATGGGAGACATAGACAAAATCGTGGAAGAAGTAAGGGGTCAAAGAAAAAAGGAAAAACAAACAAAGGTCTGTGGAACTTTAGGGTAAGGAATAAAGTATGTAGAATGCTTACTGGCTGGAGCCCTTGAGGCGTGGGAAATGTGAACGTGATAAAAATGGAGACGATGGAGAAAGAAGTCGGAGCAAAGGTGTATTGAACGCGACGAAGATGACAATGTGGCTTAGCGTTCACTGGAAAGCAGTGTTAGAAAGGATTATGCCCGGGAAAAGGAAGTTATATACGAGAAGGTGAGGTTGTGGTAAACGTGAGGGCAACGTTGGGAGCTGGAGGTTCCGAGGATTGCGGTGGCAGAATCCCGACCCGTTTTAGCTTGGACTCGTCCGTCTTCCGAGGCATCTTCTCCAACGTTGTTGAAGACGAGGATCTGAACTCGTTGTGCGTGTCGGATAGCCATCGTGTTGGTCATGAGCTTTCCCTATTAATTAGCACACACAGAACCTAATGGCGTGGGTATTGATGCATCATCTGCCTGGCATAGCTTGGTATCATGACGCATCCGTCTTGCCCTCCTCCTTCCCGTTCCCCTTTTCCTCGTCTTCTTGCTTCTTATCATTTTCCTTTTCCTCCTTTTCCGTCTCATCTAACTTCTTCTTACTGACCACGGCCTCCACATCCTTGGTATCACCCACCTCGTTTACCAGCTGGCTTATGCCGTCCAGCTTGGACCACTTGGGTTTGCCGTCGGGGATGTCCACCACGCGCTGCGAGTAGAAGATGTGACATCTGCAGTGGCGGGTTAGCTCACACCGATCTCATCGACACGCCGCACGCGAGGTAGAGAAGGCGTACTGAGGATCGAACCACTTCTTGTGCTCGGGATTCTCGTACTTGATGATGCCCGGGAACATCAGGACCATGTTGCGCCCCTCGTCCATGATGGGCGTGTGGCAGTACGCGCAGCTGACCTTGCACGGTAGCTTGTGGTGCGTCTGCTTGTCCTGGGAGTTGTAGAAGGCGAGGCCCTCGGAGCCCTTCTCGAAGTGCAGGTCCTCCTTGTGGAATATGGCGGCCCATTGGAACGGTGCGCCTTGGTAACGAAGAGAGGCACATGTCAGCCGTCATGGCCTCGATTCATAAACATATTTATGCGCCGGCTTCTCTTCGTATCTATCTCTTCGTGCGCACCACCGGGGAAGGGCTAGGGGAACAATAAAGCTCACCGTGAAGCGACTGGCAGTCGACACAGTGGCAGTACTTGGACATGAGCGGCCTGTCGCGGCTCAGCCAGTACTTCACGCGGCCGCAGCTGCAGGTCGCGGTCCATTTCTTCTCGAACTCCTCGTTCTTGCGCGCCGTGCGGTACGGCGGGTGGTTCTTCCAGTCCTCGTTGTCCTCCGGCATTTCCTCTTGTTCTTCGAGTCTCCGCGAGATGGTGGAGAAGGAAGCCGCGCTTGTTATTCTACACGGAATCGATCCCGAGAACCGCGCTCCTTTAGATCGCGGGGAATTAAGCTGTGCTGGTGCTAATAGTGCTTGAGCTGGTGCTGGTTGCCAGGTGGTGAGGAGCGGACGGAGGAGGTGGTGGTATCTCGCGTGCTGCTGATGACGTGAGATACTGCGCTGCAGAGATAGCAGTAGCTGGGACGACGATGCTCTGTTCGCAGGTCCAGGAAATAGGCGCGATGAGGGTTTAAGCATCGCTAGAAACAATAACGGCACTGTCGATGATCACTTGCCATCTAGGATCTGTCTGTTATTAGGGTAATTGGTCTTTGTTCTCCAGGATTTCCTTCCAGGAACGGTTTGACTCATACACCGGTATCAGGTACCGAAACGGATAACAGTCGTCATGACGCATTTCGCCAAGCCTGATTTGGCGGAGCTCTAGTCCCCTGGCGGGACCCACCTCTTTGGGTAACGGGGCTCTATGATGCTATTATAATGCATGACGTAATTGTTCAATGTTGGCCTTCGGTTTTAGCGTGTCGCGTGCTTTGCCCTGTAAGGGTATCGATTACGTGTCTGATTAGATACCCGCATAGCGGGATAGTCGTCATATCTTTCCGGTCCTAAGTTCCCCTATCACAGTAGCGTATTATCCCTAAAGCATAGTTTACACGTCTCGTGCTAATCTTGAGCCTCTCTTACGAAGGCGACGCGCGACTCGAGCGTATAGAGCTAGTAGATAATTAGATGCATCACTGCAAACAGGGATGGAAGTCGGGGATGCGTACCGTAAGACCGCTTCTGTAGACCTTGGGAGCGCCCGGTGTGGCGAGGATAGACGCCGAGATCAGGCCTCCGGCCGCCGACTCTGCTACCGATACCGTCTCGTTCCGTGAGGCGAGTAGGCCGACTACTTCCACCGTCAGCGCTCCTAGGTTCGCGGACGGGAAGATTCCCTGGCCGGCGGAAGCCATTCCGATGTACAGTTTGGCGTGAGGGGTCCGTTCGCGACAACTACGAGTTGAGGAAGCCTTTGCTTTTGAAAGAAAGAGATCGCACGAACCGTTACCTCTGGCGGGATAGGAATAAGACCTGGGATAACAATGTTGGAAAGATGTGCCAATGTCGTATCGGGAATTAGAGGGGCGCACGTACTAATGCACACCCCCCCCCCATTTGCACACCCCGAATTTTCTGACCTTTATAATTTAAACTTTAATAACTTTAAGAATATTAATATTATAAAATAAATAATGAATATCATTAAATAAAGCGGAAAGCTAAGTTTAATATAAAAGCAGAATATATAAAATTTTAATAATATTTAAAGGAAATATGCGTAAAAAATTAAAAAGGTAATAAAATGAAATATAAATTAATAAAAATTTATTTATAATTTATATCGAGAAAATTAAATCGAAAAATAAAATTTAAAATACTTACTAAATAACCTAAGAACAAGTTATAATATAATTAATTTTTTAATATTTTTAAAAATATTTATAAAATATACGATATTTTATTATTTAAAGTAAAATTTAGTTTAAAAAATTATAACGGTGTATATAAGGCGAAATTTCATTCCCTTATATATATAACGTTTTACAAATATTTTTATTATGTTATTTTTTATATATAAGATTATAAAAAATTAAAAAAAAGTATTTATATAAAAACCGTACGTTTTTAAAGTAATTTAAAATACGCGCTTAAATATTTATTAGCGTATTTAATATAATATAAATCATTTGGAATTATTAACGGCGTTTTCGAATTTTTACGATTTAATAAACTTTTAATTTTTTAGTAGGTGTGCAAATGGGGGGGGTTTACCTCAGCTAGCTTAGACCTTTCTGGCTCGTTTTCTAACTTCTTCAAAGTCACTTAAGTACCGCTCCATAACGCTAAAAATCAACCAATTAAATCCCAAATACCCTTAATAAGCCAGCGAGGCCTAAGTTATAATTATGCGAAAAAAAAAATTATTTAATACATTTGCTTTTTTAAAAAAACGAAAATCTGTAATAACTTAATAATTAGATATTTCCTATAATTATATATATATTTATACGGTTATTTCGATTATAGCTTATTATTAATATTATTTTAATTTTAATTAGGACCTATTTACTATTTTTAAACCTTAACGTATATAACAATTATAACCCGAATTTGTTACCTTTTCGTTACCGTTATTAAAATACGATAAATCCGAATTTTCCTAGTTTTACCGTACTACGCCTTTAGAATAGAATATACGTATACGTATATTAAATTTTTAATATTAATATAAAAAAATTAATATAACGTTTAAAAATTTTATTTATAATTAGGTTTTTTACGACGATATAAATTAAGTTATGAATTTAACCATTTAAATTAACCGGTTAATTAACGTATTAAAAAAAACAAATACGTAATAAGCTAGTAATATATAAAAGTTAGTAGGAATTTATAACTTTTATTAATTAATACCCTGTTATACGTAAATACTATAATATATTATATAGGAAATTTGTAACTTTCGTAAAAAAACTTAGATTCCGCTATTTACCGGAAAATTTATTATTTGATATTAATATAATTTATATTATTTTAGATAAGGGTTAACGGTTTATAAAAACGTTAGTTTTTAATTAATTTAAACTTTTAAATTAAGTAATTATATATTTAAGGAAATAATAATAATTATATAATACGAAATAAAAAATAAAACGATTTCGTAGTAATAATAATCCGGATATTTTTACGTATCTTTTTTTTATAATTTTAATTATTATAATTAAAATTGTTTTTAAGATTAACGGTAATTATCTATTTTATTTATTAAATAGGTTTTTATTAACTTCGGATATATTACGAAATGGAATTAAGGTATTAGGAGATTTAAATATTTACAAACGTTATATTACGTTAAATAAAGATATAAACCGGTTATTAAAGAAAATTAAAATAATTATACCGTATTTTTTATAATAATATAATATTAATTAAGATAAATTTCGTTTTTTAATTAAATATAATAAGACGATATTATATTTTAATACGATAATTTTAATATTTAAAATTATATTCGTAATATAACGTTATAATACGGTTTTATTATACGGAACTTTATTATTATTATTATTTATTATTATAATTAATTTTTTTTAAAAAAATTAAAATAATTTATATTTTACTTTAATTAATATTATAAAACAAAATAGTTTTACGAAACGTTATAATAATATCTAGTATTATTTAATATTTCCTATTAATTTATAATTAATATTATCCGGACTTTTTTTTTTATTTTAGTTAATACGTTTTATAAACGTAATAAATAAAAATTCTTAAGTTTTTCTATATTAAAACGTATATTATATAATAAATACCGTTCGATTTCGTTAAATATAATTAATAAAAATAAAAATACTATTAATAATACTTATAACGTATATCGAATTTTTTTTTAAATAATATATAAATTTAAAAGGCCTAATGGCTTAGTGGTCGCGAGCCTGGGTGTCTCTTTCAATTGCGACAGGCTTAGGCACCTTGTTTTGGTTGGTTTTAAGAGACAGCTGGTTCAAATCCAGCTTGGGCTACCGTTTCTTTAGGTGGCGCCAGCCTAGAGGAGCTGACCAATTGGGGCTTCGGCCCCGCCACCGTGTCGGCGACAATTAAGGGGTGGCTGGGGGCTTTTGAACCAGTTACGATTAAGGGCGTTAGGAACCAATTAATTAATCGGGTATATCTTATCGTTAGTTACCGTGTTATATAACCCGCATTGCGTTTTTCCGGCCCTTGGCCAAGAAGGAACGGTTTTTAAGGGGTGCTTCCCGGTTGCGTTTGTGAAACCAGTTGTGCATGTACTTAGTGAATGGATCAGCTCCCTGTATATATGTATATAGCTAGATACCTTAATGGCACTTTACCTTGCATATAAATTTAAAAAAATTTTTTTTTTATCGGTTTTTAAAACGTTTTTATCTTATTTATAAAAATTAGAAAATAACTAGTTATATCCGGAAAATATAGGCTAATTAAATCGAAACACTTAATTTATATAATAAAAAACGGTAATTTTTTCTTATTTTTACTTTATTTTATATATAAATTAATTTTTTACTTATATTTATACGTATTTATTTACCTAATAATATAAACGGAATTTATATAACGTAAGTAATTTTAAAAATAAATCATTAATTCTTAAATAAAATAACGTAATTATATTAAAAATCGCCGAAGTTTTATTTACTTAAATTTCTTATTTTTTATATATATAACGTTTATATATTTACTTTATTCTTATAAAAATTACGGATTTAATATAAATTATTTATAAAAAAAACGTTAAATATATACGGAATTATTTCTTCTTAAAAGAGACGTAATCGTGGAATTAAATTGAATAAATAAATAGATTATGTTATCGGTTGTTAAGCTTTACTAAACCCTAACCTTATAGATTGCCCAGTTATATAAGCCTCTATCGACAACCATTCTTAACGGAATTCTAAACGGTTTTTACAATTTAAAACAGCCGGATAAATTATCGTTCGTAATTTTCCTTATATCGATTTAAAAGTTGAATTTCGACGTTTTTAAACCCATTATCGTTATTTTCCAGTTTTGCTAATAATTTTTTTATAAGCCGGATATTTTTTAAAATAAGTTTACGTAAAAACCGATTATTTCTACCGTTTTAAATTAAATCGTATCCGAAAATTAAAAGCAAAACCCGATTTTTTTCGGATAAATTATTAATATCGACGGAAATATCGATATATTTTATTCGGCCGATTATTTTATTTAGGTCGGGTAATTTAATCAAAACCGTTTCCGTCGAAATTCCGGAAATACGGAATATTAAAACTTTATATTCGGATTTAACCGGTATATTTTAGTTATCTTAATTAATAAGGGTTTAAAACAGTGCCTTAAAATTAATCGAGGTTAAAAAAGTCGTAAGATTAGTAAAAGGTCGTAAAATAACTATTTTATACGGATTTAAGGTTTACCGCGAAAAGTTTAATATTTTTTAAATTATTATTTAAAATTTCTTTTGTTAAATTAGCTAAAAGGTATAAAATTTATTAGGGTCGAAACTTGTCGGTATTACGTAATCGGTTTTAAAATAAAGCTTTTCGTAACTAAGGTATAATCTATCGTTATTACAAAAACTATTAATAATTATTATGTTCGAAAATATTAAGTAAAGTATTTATCGTATTAATTATTAGTATAATTATTTTATATCTTTAACTTAGCCTGGATAATACGGCTTAAATCTAACGACCTTGTATATACGGAATTATTAAAAATGCTTTAATTAAAAATCTTTTTTTAAAAACGTAATTTACCGAATTTATAAAATATATATATTCCCGGTTAATTATTACTAAATTCGAAATTATAATATATAATATATTTTATAAATATTTTAATTACGTTAAATAAATAAAGAAAAAATTACAAGGTTTTAAGTAAAATAGGCTAATAAATAAGTGTTTATTTAACGAAATATTTTATTATTATTTATTAATAATATATTATTTAATAATATAAATAACTTGATAAATAACTTGTAAATATTTTGTTGTTTAATTAAGGACTATAATTTATTGATATTATTTTTTAAGCGGTATAATCTTTATTAAAACGTATTAAATGAGGCCGTTTTATTAGATAACTATAAAGCCGGAGATATTTTTAATATAAATAATATTCCGTAAAACGATAATTTTTTTCACCTTATTATAGATATTAATTAATTATTAAACGATACCGTTTTTATTAATAAAGAATTTCGAAATTATTACTATTTTTTTAAAAAATCTAAATTTATTTTTATTTTTTATATGTTATACGCTATAACGATATTAGTTATATTAAACGGTTAATACCGATATTATTAGTATTTTTTATAAGGCCGGTTAAAATAATTATAATAACAAAATATTTTACTTTAATTAAATATTACATTTTATAATATTAAATTAAGTAGTTATTAATTCGATTTTAACGTTAAATCTAATTTTTATAAAATTTAAAAAGAAAATATGGAAAATATTTAATTAAAAAAGTAAACATTATAACTTATAGCTTACTAACGATTTCCGTCGTTTAAAAAATAATACGTATATTATCGATACCGTTTTTTTTAAAATTTATTTTTAATTAGGTACCGTATTTCCTTATAACGTAAATTTTATTTCCGTTATATTTTTACGTAAAATAAACGTTACGTTATTCGAGATTTTCGTAATAAAATCCTTAAATGCGCTTATTTTTTGTTTCGTAATTTCTGGTTTATTAAAAGGTATCCGTTTTAAATTAAAAGGGATAGCTAGGATTTTAAAAATATTTTAACCGTAAGCCGTAAAACGATGGAAATTAAGCTAATTAATTTTAACGATACCGTACTTATTAGTAATAACGAAAATAAATTTAATTGGTTAAATATAATAAAGAACGAAAAATAATTTATAAATAATCTTAACGTAATTATATAAAAAATTCTTAATATTAAATTTATTAAGGATAATTTAATTTTAAATAATTATAATATTTTGAATATAAAAAAAAGTCATGATTTTATAATACAAATTGTAAATAATTTAATAAACGGTCTTTATTAAGACGATCTCTTATTAACTATGTCGTTATCGGATAAATAAAGTAAGGATTTATCGGACGAAAACGAACTGTTGTTATAGCTTTTTATTTTTTTGTTATTTTTATATTTTATTAAAATTAATATAAGGATTCTACCATATTTTTAATATTAATATAATTAAAAATTATGTAATCTTAATTAGTTATATTTTATTTATATGTTTTATTTATAATAATATTATATAAATCCTTTATATTACAATAAATTAATATATTAATAATATCGTATTATTTATAACTAAATATATCGCATAATTTCGTATTAGCTTATGTATTTTATTTATAACTGATTTACCAGTTAACGTTTTTACGTATTTATTAAATTTTTTCGTTTTATTTTACCCTTTTTTACGTATTATCGTAACCTATGTATTAATAACTTTTTTTACATTTTCGGGATTTAAAATTTTATTCGTCTTAGGCGTAATATCTACGTTTAAATCCTTTTAAAAATTTTTATTCGGATTATATAATAATACCGAATATTTAAGGATTACGTATAAATATTTCTTACCACGTTTTTATGTATAGTTTGTATATTTATCGCCCGTATAATCTTGCAAATTATAACATTTATAAAACGATTATATAATATGTATTTCCTGGTTAATCGGCCAGGTTTATAAAATTATAATTTTTCTTTTATATTATTTGGAAAATATTTAATTTATATATTTTTTTCGTTAAATTCACAAAGCCGTAATTAGTTAAAAGTTTGTAATTAATTTAGTAATTTAATAACTTATAAAGCCGGTATAATCTATTATAACGTAAATTTTATTTTACCGGTTATTATTATTTAGAATATTCCAAATTGTATTATTAATATTTAATATTTATATAAATACTGCGCTTTTATATAATAAAAAGTTTTATTTATAATATAAACTTTTCGTAATATTATTAAGTTCTTAAATTTTAATTAATTATTGGATTTTATTAATTAATATATATTTTTATTTATGTTAAGATACAGGATATTTACATTTTTTTAATTTTCCCTTATATTAATATAACTTTATAGCATATACCTGGTATTTAAAATCGGTTACGTATAATATATATTTTCTATAAGAAATATTTTATATTTTAAAATAATCGAATGTTATATAAGTAATACGAAAGCGTTTTAATTAGGATGAAACTTTAAAATACGTTATATTACGAGTTTTAATAAGAGTTTTTGTTATTTTTTAAATTAGATTTTCGTTATTTATTCTTAGGGTTATTCTAGTAATAATTACGGCTGTTTATAAAATTAATTTTTTGTTACCTATTTTTAAAATTATTCTAATAATAGTTTTAGTTATTTGTAAAATTAAGTTTTTGTTACCTATCCGTAAAGTTATTTTAGGAAAGTATTATTAATAAATTTAACCGCCTTTTTTTATTTAACGGGGGGTTTAAAGTTTTACCGGGTTTATTTAGTGTTTATTATTTAAAATATTATTAATAACTATATCTAATATATTATCAAACATATCGGTAAAATTATTTATATCTCGTACTATAATAGGTATATTAAGGTATATATTATAGTAAGGATTTTAAATATTAGATAAACAAAGAATAGATTAATAATAATAATTATGTTATAATTAACTTAAATTTAAGTATTATAATATGGTAAAATATAAAAGGGTATATAAAGTAATTATAAAATAAATAATAGTAAAGTAAGTTATAATAATTATTAAATAGCTGTAATAATTTTATTTAGTATATATTTAATTAAAAACTTTTTATAAATTATATATAGTTATTAGTTCTTTCTTTATATATTATTGTTTTATTATAAAAAAGAATATTATTAGTTTTCAAGTTAATATTTAATAATTTATATAAATTTAGTTATTTATATATTTATAATTATATAATTTTGGGGTTTATATATATTCTAATGTTATTTATATATATTATTTTTAGATTTTTTATAATTTGTTAATTATTCGTAATTTTTTTATATATATTATAAATCCCTTTATATTTTATATTATTACTAATAATATACCTAGATATTATTTAGTATACGAACTTTACTTTATCCTATATATTTTATATCTTATATTCTTATTTTTAATTTTAATTAATTTAAAATAAAATTAGTAAACTTATATTACCTTTAGGTTTTCTATATATAAATATTATTTATATAATGCCTAATATTAAGCAATTATTATAACGTCCTATACGATTAAGCTGGATATACGATTAAGCTGAACACTTTTTTAACCATTCCAACTCCCCATCTTTAATCGTATATTTCTTAATATTAACATTATGAAACGCCTTATAAAAAAAGCAAAAATGAACCTAGCCGTTTAGGCTAAAAAACGAGACCCGAAACTTAATTATAAAAAGCTTAGTTTTATTTATAACGTCCTTTATTTTACCTTACAGACGCGATATAACGGTAAACGCGCCTAAACCGATATTATTTTTTTTAAGCAGAAATTAACGCTAACCGAAAAGATATTAATTGTTAACCGAATCCTTAACCTAAATATGCGAACGTTTTCTGTCCGGTTTCAGCATATTAAAGATATGGCGAATTTACTGTTGGCTTAGCGTGTCATAAAACGCGTCGGAGTTAACTGGACGTTATATTTTATTAAATAGTAAAAAAAACTTAAAATGCGTTTATTTCGAAAAATCGATTATTAAAAAGTGCTATGCGAAAATCCAGAGATATTTCGCAAGTGGTTTAAATTTATTCGGGTTATTATCGCAAAATACGGTATTATAAAAAAAGATATTTATAATTTCGATAAGACTAAATTTTTAATAAAGCTTTTTATGGTAACGGGTATGGTAATTACCAGTGCCGAAAAACGTGGAAGATTTAAATAGGCCTAATAAGGAAATCGGGAATGGTTTATAGTAATATAAGCTATTAACTTTTAAAGTTAGGCTTTACCCCTATTTATCATTCTTGCCGGGAAAAACCACCTTTTTCGCTAATTCGCCGATAGCCCATTTTTATCCGACTGGAGGGTTATTATAAGCGATAATAGCTGGACGATAAATAAACTGGGTTTAGAATAAATTTAATATTTTGATTATTATACTCGAACGTATACGAAAAAATCGAAACGTTTTTTTATCCTTAACGGCTATAAAAGTTATTATTCGATAAAATTCGAAAAATATTGCGTTAATTATAACATTATTATATTTTGCATATTAACTAATTCCTTCCATTTACTTCAATCTTTCGACGTATCTTATTTCTCCCCGTTAAAACGCGTTTATTCGTTATATATCGAGAGTTTTATATAACGTTACGTTACTTATATTGCCAAAGAAGATTTTATCGCCGGTTTCCAAAACGCGTTTAAAGCTGCTATAACGACCGATAATATCAAATCCGGATTCGCCGTAACTGGCCTTATTTTATTCGATTTTAATCGTATTTTTTCTTAGTTAAAAGTTCCAGTTATATTTATATTAACCGTCTTTTTATTTACCTTTATTAATTCCGTTATTTCTTTACTTACGAAAACTCCTAAGAATATTACCGAAATAATTCGATAAAAGCGTTATTTATAAAAACAGATTAGAAATTACCAAGGTAACTCGCCGACAAAAATAATTAAATCGGTTAATCTTTTAATAAAAAGTAACTTAATGCTGTTATACGAAAACGTTTTTTTTCGGAAGGAATACGGTTTACTGCGTAAAACAAACCATATTTTTAATAAACGCCGGAAAATTAAAAATAAATGTTTTTAAAAAGAAAGGATACTTACTGGAAAGGAAGTATAAGTTTTTATAGTTACGAAGAAAAGTGGTGGTAAATAATCGCAGCTAGTAATAACCGAAGGTAGTCGTCGTAAAAAGGTTGCGACAAAAGAACGGAAATGTGGCGTTTGCGGCAAGCCCGGATATAATACGCGTATTTGTGATGAAGCTGTAGATATATCTAACGAAGAAGAATCCGATTAATTTAAATGGATTTGATGTATTGTGGTTGATTAATTGGACTTTATTGTCGCGAAGTGCTGAAAAGTGTCCAGCTTAATCGTGTGTCCAGTTTAATCGTATAGGACGTTAATAATATTATTACTATTTAATAGGGTAAAGTACGGTAATTACGTCTGTAATTTATATAATTATATAATAAGAAATTAAAGTATATATAAAGATATAAATATTATTAAGTTAATTTTCGATACGATTTATATTAATTACAGTATTAATTTCCTTAAATTAAACTTAATTATGTAGACCGTCCTTTTAAACCTTGTACCGATTAAAAAATTATTTTTAGTTATTGTTATAAAATTATTTAATAGAGTTATAGTATTACCAGGTTTTAATAAAACGGAATTTATTAGGATATACTGGAAAATATAATTTATTTACTATTATATATACTTTAACGTATATTTTATTAACGATGATATCGGAGTTGTACTTAAGTAGATATTCGAAAGTTTCGGTTATATATATATAACTTATAAAACGTTAATAAGAAACGTATTTATATATAATAACAGTTTCTAATTTCTGTTTTTATTAGATTTAAAAATACTAACAAAATAGCATAAAGTTATATTCGTTTTTTTATTATATTAAAATATAGTAATAAAGTCGATAATATAAGGAATATAAATTATTAAATAATAGGTTTTTAAAACCGTAAAACAAATATTTTTTATATTATAGATTTAATTAACGTTTATTTTTTAACAATCCGTATAAGTTAGATTATTTAATATTTTCGAATATTTATATATAATAATAATTTATATAATATAGATAGTACTAGGGATATGGTAATTTTATAATCCCGATTAAAAATATAGAATTACGATACATTATATAGTATATATTATATAGATGTTAGTTTTATAATATTAAATAAAGGGAAAGTTTGCGATTATAATTATTTGGTTGGTGATTAAATAATTATGTATAAAAATTAAATTCGAAGGTACCGTAATATATTCGGTATTAGTTCCGAGGACTTTAATAGTTATTTAGAATATCTTATTATTATTATATAGATATAGGATTTTAAAGTAAAAGATTTCTAATTTCTACCCGGGGTTTTAGCTATACCGATAAAGAAAAAAGGCAATATTAAGAAAAAGGAGGTTTGCATTTTTATATGTGGTTTATTTCGGATAATAAAGTGTTAAAAGTTATAACCCGAGATACTAGTAAATTTTAGATTTATAGGGAAAATGTAATAGGGTTTTAATTAAGATCCGTTATAAGATCGGGATTTTAAATATTTCGAGTTAATATTTAAAAAGAAACGGATACCGGAATAATTATATATGTAATAAATAGATAGCTGTTTTAATGTTAATAAAACATTATTTATATTATTTATTTACCCGTTTAATCGATTTTTTATATTAATTAATTAATTTAAGTTAAGGTATTTTAAAAATTAAAAGGAATAGAAATATTTTAAGAATTAATATAATAAGTTTAAAAAGAGAGACCGGAAGATAAAATTTAAAAAACTTTAATTTAATATAATAGATTAAAGATTATAAGTTAAAAAAATATTTATTAATAATTACGATAGATTTTAATATAAAATACGTAATATATATATTCGTTAATTTTTTTAGTTTAAAAAATTTATTATATATTTGTTATAACATATAGTATATCCGGATTAAGAAAAATTAATATTTATTTATAACTTAATATATTACAGATCAACGAAAATAACGAATATAATAAATAGATAATATTATTAAAAGCTTTAATTAATATTACGTAAATATATATATTTATTACGTTTTAAAATTATAACGCTACGTTAAAACCGAACGTATTTTTATTATATATCTTAATTAGGATTATTTAAATTTTATTTTTTATTTTTTAACCTGGTATTATAACTAGTTTTTAATTTGTTATTATAATTATTATTAGATAAGTACTGTTTATTTTTAATACGTAATTCTTTAATTTCGATAAAGATTTTTATCTTAGATTTAATTTTCGATATATTATTTAAAATATTAGGTTATATATTATTATATTTTAATAACCCCGGTAATTCCGGTAATAATATAAGAGTAAACGAATTATGCAAATATAGGTATAATAACGAAAATATAGCTAGTAAATTAAAAATATTAGGAAATAGTAGGTTCCGTACCGACGTTATAAATAACGGGGATAAAATAAACTTTTAATTAAAATCGTTTAATATGCTATAAATTACCTATATAGCTATAAATATTATTATAACCGGCATTACAATTTTAAATTACAAAAACGTATAAATTATATACCGGATTAATATTTATATTATTAAGTTTATTATTAAATTATTAGTTATTAATTTAAATCGGGCGGCTATATATAATATATTTTTAATTAGGACCCGGTATAATTTACGGTAACTTTACGATTTTTTCCGATGTTTATTAAGTTTATAACGCGGTAGTAATCCGTAATTTCTATAGATTAATTCAATGTATAAAAATATAACGCCTTTGTTTTTAATTAAACGAATTATACCTTTTATAAAGAATTTCCCGTATTTTCCGTAAAATAATACATACGGTTTTTTTATAAATTAAATATAACGTAAATAAAAGGCGGTTTTTTAAAACGTTTTAATATTGTTATTTATTAAATCCGGGAAGCGTTTTAATTAATTTAATTATGCTTTAAATTAAATACAATTTTAAATTTCGTTTAATTTTTTTAGGAACGTATTAAATAAAGATTATTTAAATTTAATGGGAATAAATATTTATTTTATTTTTTTGTTATTAAACGGAAATAACTGCGTAAAAAATAATTTATTCGCCCGTTATTTATACCAGGATTTTATTATTTCCTAAGTAACCGCTTTTAGTAAATCGGTTTTTAGCTGTTTTTACGTAGGTATTTTTAAATTTGGAAATTCGGGTATATAAATAAAATTAGGCGTAGATAAGTTATAATAAGACCTAATCGGGATGTAGTTATTAAGGTCCTTTTTTAATATAACGGCTTTGTTTTTTTTTAAATATATTAAGATTACTTTACGTATATATTCGCCGTTAAATAACGTATGTTATCGAAGCCTTATTTTCGTCCGGTTCCGCAAATTAGTATTGGTCTATTTCGGAGGTTTACGAATAATAGAAGTAATATTTAAACCAGTTAAAAAATGAAATTAAGATTTGATAATTACCTTGTTTTAATCGGGATTATCTGTAATAGATTACGTATCGCTTTTTTTATTATCCAAACCTGTTACCTCTATTTTTATTATAACCTTTGTATTTTTATAGGTAATGCGGTTTTTGGCTTGCCGGGCCTAGGTTTTCTTTGTTATTTTAACCTTTTTTATAATAGATAACTCGGTTTTATACCTATTAAATACTTAATAAGGTATAAATAATATAGCTTATTTATGGCTAGTTATATTTAATCGTTTATAGTTGCGAACCGCTTAATTAAATCGTTGTTATAAATTTTTTATTAAAAAACTTTTCGGTATTTTTTATTATATTATTTAATTAATATCCGGGATATTTATATTTAATTTAAAAATAATAATAAATATAACTATACGGATAAAATTATTAAACTTTTTTAATTTATTATATATATAAGCTTAATTACCGTAAGGCATTTTTAAGTTATAAAATTTAATAACCGTTTTTATAATTTTCGGTAAATACCCCCGGTCCGTTAATATCTTAATTAAATGGTTATAAATATTTATAATTTTCGTTTTATTATTAATATAAATAATAATCTTGACAATAATATGTAAATTATCGAATTAAGTCCTAGGGTTATTACTTAATAATTCGGAAATATTCGTTATTAAGAAATTTAAATACGCTTAATTTAAATATTAACCTTTAAATATAGGGAAAAAACAATATCGATTTCGGGCCGATTAACATTAAAATGTTAGACCTCCGTCTTATAGCTATATTTAGTAAAACCGCCGATTTAACGAAAGTTATTATATTTCGTAATATTTTTCTTTATAACGCCATTAGCAGTTATGATATATACAAATTAATATATATAGGCAAAGAAAATAAATCGCAAATTACGAATATTAATATATTTAAACCGGAAATTTTTTATTCCGATAATAAATAGATTTTATTAATTATAACCAATCTATATTGCCATTCGAAAATAAGATTTAATATAACAAACTAAAATTAATCGTTCGATATCTATTTAAAATTAAAAATAATATAATTATACTATTTAACGGCTATACGTTTATATATTTCCTTATCAAGATTTTTCGTATTTATAAATATTAAAACAAAAGCAAAACATAATATTATTAACGCAAAAGCTCGTTATTTTTTAACCAACTTAACTAAAGGTAGAATTTAGATAATAATTAAATCGGTTATTTAAAAAAAATTTAAATAATTAGGGATTTTTTAAAGTTTGTTTAAATAACGAAAAAAATATTAAGTTTTCCGAAAACCAGATTATGCACCGTATTTACTTATTCCTTTCGTAAAATACGGCCTTACTTATTAAACATAATATCTAATATAAGGCGAATAAACTAACGGCGCAAGGTTCCCGTAAAATTATCGGCCGTATATATAACATTAACGTATAAATTTATAACGTTTATATTGGTAAAAAACTAATAAAACCATTAAATAAAAATAAACGCTTAACTTTAAATAATTAAATACTTAAAAGATTAAGATATTTACCTTAAACTTTCTAATACATTATTTATATTCGGTTAATTAAGATAAAAATATATATCGGAACTTATTACCAATAACTTTAAACCCTATATATTATTATTTTAGTTTATAAAGTTATATTATTGTCGTATTAACCTATAAGGGGTAAAAAATTATAACATATACTAATTAGGATTTTAAACTATTTTTTCTTTATAATAATTTAAGTTTAATCTTAATCAGGATTAGGCTTATATCAAAAGATAGAAATTTTAATTTTGCGTTAAATTATATAGGTTATAATATTAAGGACTTCGTAACTAATATATACTATAAAAGTTATTATTAAAATTTTTTCGAATTTATATAAAAACGTATTAAACGGAGTAAAAAAATCATAACTTTTTATTAGGCCTTATTTTTAAGGTTTTGTTATTTTTATAGGTCTTTTTCTTAAAAAGGTTTAACTAGTACATTGAACTCTTAAAGCTACTTCTTTGATAGAAAGCCCTAGCTACGGCTGCGCCTGCGGCGCAGCTACAACCTTAAAAATAGGGCCTGATCTCGATAAGGTAAGGGGGGGTGTGCATTGGTACGTGCGCCGCTTTAAAAGCTTATACGTCAAACACCCCCTTTACGCCCCACTATTAATTTAAAGCTATCCCCAAATTATCTATTTATTTAAAAATTAATAACTTAATAATTACTTAAGTAATGTATTTCGGGTTTTAACCGAATTATATTATTATATAATTAAAATCATTAATATTATAACGTAGAATACCAGCTCGTAAGCTACACTATTTCGCGAGCCGCTTTTTAGCATTTCGTAACAACTAATCCAAATAATTTAACCATAACAAATCCAATTGATTTAATCGACGGTATTCCTTTTTGCTAATAGTATTTAAAACTTTTAAATAAGTGTACGTATTATATTAAAGCTTATTACGGTCGAAATATTGTTATTTTTCCCTTTTAATTTGGATGTAACGGCGATTTTTAATAATGCGTTTTTATTATTATCTTTTTTAACCGTTAACAAATTTGTTTATCGTATATAGTAAATATTTTTTTTAATTGGAATTTTTTATTTTAATAATTATATATACGTAAAACCGAATTATTACTTTAATAAATCTTGTAATACGCCTTTCGACGCGCCCCGACGCGCTTTAACAAGTTTTACAGCTTTACCTTTATAGCTTTATAACGCGTTTTTTAATAAAGCTTTATAATTTTTTATTTTGCGAATATTTTTTACGTATTAAAACTGCATAAAAAAAAGTTTATATATACGAATCGGGAATTTAGTCGATAATCGATTTTCGGTTGGTCGTTTTTAATATTTTCGAAATAAGGTTAATATTAACCTGGACGCGTTAGGGATTAATTGGTCGTATACGGATTAGCAAAAAGGAAATAATAATATACGTCCGTAATAAGCCTTATATAATACGTGCATTTGGTAAAAAGCTATAGATACGGTCGGCGACAAAGAATACGGTTGATTTGAATTAAATAAATATGTTATAGTTAAGTTATTTAGATTAATTATTGCGAAATGCTAAAAAAGCGGCTCGCGAGGTGGTTTGGCTCGCGAGTTGGTGTAATACGTTATTCGTTTTCCTTTTTTTTTATTTTTAACGTTATTTTACAAAGTAATTAATAGGCCGCATTTAGCTTATCCTTTACCTTATCGAGATCAGGCCTTATTTTTAAGGTTATATAGCTGCGCCGCAGGCGCAGCTATGGCTAGGGCTTGTATTTTAAGTACCGACCTACAAAAATAACAAAACCTCAAAAATAAGGCCTGATAAAAAGTTGTGATTTTTTAGCTTTATTTGCTGCGTTCTTATATAAATTTTTCAAAATCTATATTGGAAAGTTATAAATAAAACAATAATAACAAATGATTAAAAAATGACAGAAAATACGGTTATATACAGCTTTAAAAGGGCTTTTTAACCATATATATAGCTTCTAAATCGGGGTTGGTTTGGTTAAGATATTAAAGAATAAAGTGAAAATTTCCGATTACTGCATACCTTCTAACCGGAACGCCCTTATGGGTTACGATATAATAACCATAACCCGTACGGCCAAAAAAATAGCTGGACGGGTTTCTCCTATACTGAATTACTTTTAGAAGGCCCATGGCAAAATAATATATGCAATGGTTGCGTTATCGCAGCCATAAAGGGGTTCCGGATTTAGCTGACCCTAACCTTTTTATAGTTGCGACGTAACAATTACAGCCCGTACGGCCGAAAGAATTGCTGGACGGGTTTTTCCCATATCAAATATATTAAGAAAGTCCGGTGTACGATAATGCGACCGATAGTTGTGCTGTTGCAGCCATAAAAGCGTTACGGTCGCTTATATTCCAGACCTAAATTTAGCCGTATTAGCTGTATTTTTAATCAAAAAAATTTAAAAAAATTCCTGTATATATATTAGCTTATATTGGACGCGTATATAAAGTTTCATATTTATTAGGTTTAAATTGGCTGCGTAACAGCTTTTTTTCTATATAAATCTTTAGATTTTTTAAAAAAATCAAAGGAAAATTGATAATTTTGTTAGGAGCGCAGCAAACGAGACCCTTATTCGTATAATAACGACTTATGTCAGCTAGCAGGGGGTGCTAAACGCACCCCATATACGGAAAGGATCCTTCTGTTCGGAAGATATATGTTCCGTTACTAGGCTACATAAAAGCTGTACGCGTACAAGAAATATACGTAAGTTAGCTTAAGATAATAATACAATTAATATCCTTTATATTTGATAATTAAAAGTCTTATTTGCTTAATTCGCGTTATTATTAATTAATTAGCTGTTGCTGAAACGATATAGGCTGTATATTAGTAGTAACTATTTGTATATTTTATTAATTGCAATAATAACGGTATCGTTAACGTTTTCCGTTATTTATAACGGACCTAAAGACTAGGACCGTTTTAAAGACGAATTCCAAGTTAAAACGTACGCCCTTAATGTATGGGATTATATCGATTTTAATTAATTACTTCCGTAATTTGTTAAATTAATAAAACCTAATATAATTTCGTATCCGAAACGACAAATCCGTTATACGATACGAATTAATATCCCGAACGGTTCTTTAATTATATTTATATTTTCCGGAAAAATTTACGAAAAAATCGATTATACCGGTTACCTAATAAATACCCTTAAAATAACAACCGAAAGCAGATAAGCCTATAATTAAAACTTTACAGTATATATTTACAAAAATCGTAAGTACGATATTTTCCAAAAAAATAATAACGACTTTATAAAATAAGTTTTAAAATTAATATTTTAAGCAATTAAAGAAATAAACCTTTTTTTAGGAAAGAATTTACGGAAATAAGACGTTAAGCTAATTAAATCCGGTAAAATATACGACAGTAAGTTTTTAATTAATATTTAACGAAAATATTGCGAAAAGTTAAAGTAAATTTCGAAATCGGTAAAAAAGTTAAACGAATAAATTATAAAATAACAAAAAGTTATAGTTTAAAGATAACAATATAAAATCTTAAAAACGAAAATAACGATCGTATAAGTTAACGATTTGTATATAATATTAGTACTTATTGTAAAGATTTAAATAATTACGTTTTAAATAGTAAAGAAACTTAAAATTAATAATAATACGATTAATTATTAAAAAGTAACGGTTAATCTTTTAAATTACTGGATTATAACTTATTTATAACTTATATTTAAAAATATTAAAATAACGTTCCCGACGTTTTACGAAATATTTACGGATTTTTTTAATTAGGACAATTTTAATTAAGAAAAAGTTAAGGATAACTTTTAACCGCGAAAAAGAACTTTAGGGCGTAAACCGAAACGAAACGGTTATGGAGGTTTTTAAACAGGTTAAAATAATAATAATAATAAGTAAAAACGTTAAAAGTTAAACGTATAAAAAATTCGGTATAAAACGTGTTTAAACTTTTTATATACGTTACCTTAATATTTTTATGCGTTTCTTAACAAAGTTCCGGCAAAGTTTAAGTTTAATAGGGCAGTTTTAACGTTAATTTAAAATCGAATTATTTTCGATTAATTTTTTTAAAAAAAAGATTAATCGTTTGTTAAAAATTATAGAAAAAATAATTACCTAGGAAATAAATTAACTTTTAAAAGGAATAAAACGGGTTCTGGCGTATTTTTTAATTTTTGATTAAAGTAATACGGTAAACGCCGCGTTTTACCTTTTAAGGAATTTATTTATTTTGAATTTAAGATTTACAATATATATTTTTAATTTTATTAATAAGTTTTTAAATTATAGGATAACGATTTAAAGTAACGGAATATACGTAGGGAATAATTTTGTCTCGATTAAAAGATACGAAAAAGTAAATATATTACTTTAAAGTTTTAAAACCTTAAAAGCGTTATATTTGTACGACATAACTTATTATAAAAATTTCGTATATAATTTAATATTTTTTTTAACAATTCCGAAAAAAAAAAATATTAATAGGATAATTAAAGAATTAACAACTTTATTCGAGATAAATATAATTAGGTAATTATTATATTAATAAATAAGTTTAATTAGTTCGTTATTAAGGATATTAATACGATAATTACCTATATAGTTTTCGTATTTTATAAACGAAACGTTAATTTATATATAACGAGATTATTACGAATCGGTAACGGTATAATTTAATACCTAAGATTAGGATATCTTAAGCCCGAAGTAATTATTTAATTGCAGTTTTATATAAGGGGAGTATACCTAAAAGGTTTTATAATAATTGAATATTAAACTTGTAATAAGGCGAAAGTTAAAAAGTAAATATGCCGAGAGCTATAGGAAAAAGTTTTCCGATTAAAATAACAAATTGTTATTAATTTTACAGATTTCGAAAAAAACCCGGAAAGATATAAATATGTTATATTTACTACCGATAGGTATTTAGGTTTTATCTGGGATATTTATGTTAAAAACCGAAAGCAAAATATATTAATTATAACGTTCCAATATTTTTAAAAAGTTTTAAAAAATTAGGATAAAGTTTTTTTACAGGTAATTAAATATAATAACGAAATTTTAAAAAATTATTAATTTCGAAATATATTATAATCGCCTTTTTTTAATATTAGATTTGAATTTTTAATATTATATATTTACATTTAAAACGGGGGTATAAAACGTTTAAAAGGTATAATTAAGAAAAAAACGATTATAATACGAAATAACGCTAAGTTACCCTTATTTTTAATCGTATATATTTTTAAAGCAGTAATATATCTGTATAACCGTACTCTTAAATACCTACTTTTTTAACAAAGCCTATATAAAATTTATTATATTTACCTGGCGTATAAAAACGGTATTATAATATTTAATCGAAAACCTTAACAAGCTTATTTACGAATATACGGCTGTATAATTTACGTTATAATAATTACCGCCATAAAAAAAAAATTTTTTAAAAGTTCAATCCTAAAACCTAAATTGGTTTTTTAATCGGTTACCCATTTACAAATATTTACGAGATTTAAAACCCGTTAATTAATAAGGTTATTATTATTCGAAACGTATAGTTTAACGAAAAAACTACTTTTTCAAATAATATTAAAAACTTAAAAGACGACTTTTTGCACGTTACAAAAAAAAAGGTATAAAAACAACTGTAATAAATAAAAGTACTTAATTAAGGTTTAAATTACCTAAATATACAGATATAAAAAGAAAATAAAGACTTAAACGGAATAATTTAACTACCGATTAAACAAAAAAAAATAATTTTAAAATAATACAGGTATATAAGACGTACGGAATAAGGAAAAATAAGCCTGTTCGTATAGGATTAATTACCCTTATATAACTATTATATTCGAATTATTTCCGTCCTTTAAACCATTATTCCTACTAGCGTTTGCTTTAATAACTATTACAATTGTTACGTTAACGGAAATAATAAAAATAACTTTAAATTTTTATTACGTTATTTAACTTAAGGTAACGGTAAAAACGAAAGTACTTTACGGGTTATAAACGTAAACTCCCCGTACGTTCTATATCGAAAAAATGGTTATCGGTATAATTACAAAATGTAAAAAGCTATATTTAATATAAAATAAATAATTTATTTTATTAATACGATTAATAATCGGCCGGTAAATTACGGAAATTTAAAAAAATTAATTACCTAAAATACGTATTACCTTAATCGGAAAAATTTCGATACGAAAATATATAAAATCCCTAAATTGCGAAACCGGATATATAAACGCAACTTATTATTACCGCCGTAAAGCTATAAAAAGTTAAATACATACCTTTTAAAAGAGATATTTCGTAAAACCGAAAAAACTTATTTCTAAAATTACAAAAAGATATAATCTTAAAAAATCGTTAATTAGTTTTCTATTAAAAAGAAATAAATCTTAAGGTATATATAAATATACGTTTATAAATTCGATAAATATAACTGGTTGCAAAAATACAAAGTACGTCTTATCGTACAAGGTAATTAACAGTTAAAAAACGCTTATAATAATATATACGCATCCACTCTAACTGAAAAATTATTTAAAACCTTAATCGTTATTACAGTTAAATTCGACTTGAAATTAAAGTAATATAATACTGTTAACGCTGTCGTTAACGCCCAGCTACCCTATAAAATATATATAAAGATACTTTTAGAATACCCGTAACGTAATAAAATTCTTTTAATTAAAAAGGCTTTATACGGCTTAAAGGAATCGCCGTTATTATAGCAAAAAGATTTCACCGGAACGTTTAAAAGATTAAAACTAAACCCCGTTCTTTATAAACCTTATTACTTTATTCGTTAAAAAGTATTTATCTTGTTTTTCGTAAACGATATCGTAGCAGTATATCGTAAAGAAAATTAAGACCTCATTAATCAGTTAATTCAGTAAATTCGGGAACGGTATACCCTTATAAAAGGCGAAAACCTATAATAGTTCCTCGGCATCGAAATAATTAGAAATAAACTTAATAAAAAAATCTGATTATCTTAATTCGACTTTATAAATAAACTGGCTAACTTAGTTCTTAAAAAAAGTTTAAATAACCTTTTAAATACGCCAATAACAAACGTCGAACTATTACCGAATCTTAATCTGGCCTATCCAGGCTTTGTTAACAGATACCAGAAAAAAATCGGTTTTATTTTTTATATAACAATTAATACGCAACCCGATATATCCTTTACCGTATCCCGATTCGCCCGTTTTAATTTAAACTTTAACGACGTATATCATAAAGCTACTAATCGAATTATACTATACTTAATCGGGACCAAAACGTTAACGTTATAATTCGGAGGCGAAAATTCGTTAAATATTTAAAACGATAGCTTTTTTGCAGATAATACGATTAATCGAAAAGGTTCCCAAACTTACGTTATAAAATTATTTAGAAAAATAATAAAATAACGGGCGAACAAATAAAATATAATAATTACTTTTATAACAAAAACGGAATTATTATCCTTTACGCAGATTATAAAAAAAACCTTATTTAGCTTTTAATTAATTAAAAAATTGGAAATTACCTTAAATACTAAACCGCTAAATATGTAATACGACAATTAATAAATTATACGGCTTGTTAACGCCGACGTTACCCTATTACAAACGAAATTACGGTACGTAAATATATATAATTACTAATTACAAAAAGCCGTAAAAAAAAACTTAATCAAAGTAAATTATACGCTTACAGGCGATATACTAGCTGATAAACTAACTTAAGCCCTATTACGCAAACCATTTAAACATTTTAAAAAACAACTAAAACTAATAGATATTACGGAAACCTTTAAACGGCAAAAGAATACCCTGTAAGTAATTTTAAAGAAGGAATTAACTAATTAAAAGGATTTAATCGCCGGAAGAAAAATTAAATAGAAAACTATAACTTTAAAAAGTGATAATATATAACGATTAACGGTATAAATATTTTAAGGCGTTAAGGGGGTATATCAGCTAGCAAAAGGTATTAAACGTACCCTATATACGGAAAAAATCCTTTTAATCAGAAAATATATATTCCGTTACTAAGTTATACAAAAGCTATACGCGTACGAAAAACATACGTAAGTTAGCCTAAGATAACAATATAACTGATATCCCCTATATCTGACAACTTAGGCCTTGCTCGTTTAATACGGGTATACGTGCTTTAATTAGCTGAAAAAAAAGTAGTATATAAGCTATAAGCGAGCGAGGCCTAAGCTAGCTAAGGTAACTTATCCTTACATAAGCAAGTATATATATATCTGCTAGATAGATTAGCAGTTAGCCTGAGATAAGATTAATTAATAATTAATTATTAACTTTATAAAGAAAGTTTACCAAATATTGAATTAGGTCGGGGAGACTTAGTCCTAATTAGTAGGTATCCGATAAGAAGGTTACGGGCGAGCGTATGGTTGGAGCAATATGCAAGATAACGTAAATCTGTATTGATCGGTGTTAAGATCGTAACAAGAGAGTGTCGACGATGATGAACAATAACGGGGTTATGCCCGAAGGAAAAAAGCTCCTAAAAATACCCTTAAAGTTAAGTAAAACTGATTAATTAATCCTAAAACTAAATCCTTAAACCTTGCACTATTTTAACCCTTTTTTTTTACGATAGAGTTCGTTTTTAACTTATCGTAAAAAATAAACGGTAATTTAACGTAGATAATTCCTTAACGTTACGAATATATAAAAATTTATTAATTAATTTAAATTCGTTTTTACGGTTTGTTTTTTAATATTCTTAATTTAAAACTTCGTCCTTTTCGCTTTGTTAATTTTTTTCTTTATTTAGTTTTTTCCTTATTCTTTTATGCCTTATTTTTAGGAAAATCGTTATTAATCGATTCCTTATATTTTTTCTAGCCAGGCCATCTTTGAATAAAATAAGGTTCTAATTATTTTCTAGCATTTTTATAGGTATTTTTTACTTATTTGTATAGCGTCGTATATTTTTTTCGTAATATAATTTTAACGCGTTAATTATTAAAGGGCAAACGTAATACGTATTTAACTTTAAAATTATAACGGGTTTTAGGTGGAGATTATCGTAATCGAGATTTGTCGGAGGAGGAAGGGTATATTTAATTAACGGAAATATAAGGAATATATGGAAATAAAAAGCGTATTAATAGTAATTCGAATTCTTTTAAAATAGGCGATAGGCGTTTATCCGGTTAGTAATATTTAGGTATTTTTTTATTTCCTGTTTTTAAATATAGTTCCAAGTACTTTTTGATTACCGTAATAAGGTTATTGATTATATTTATTTTGTTTTGTAGTTTTTTATTTTTTATTTTTTATTACGGTAAATCCTTAACGATAATATAAAAGAAATAGGTAATTTAGGTTTTATAAGTTTATTTTTTAATTTGTATTGGAGTTTTGGTTTTTGCAATACGGATTGGTGGATTATTAAAATTAATTTATTTTTATCCGTTATAATAAAGTTGTAATATTTTTTTAACTTAGTTTTTAAAAAAGGCAGTATCGAATAGTATTAGGAGACGTTTTAATCGGATATGTAAAATGTTTATTTAATGATTATAGGTTTTGTTTTCGTCGATTTGGATGGTATTATATGTTATAATTTAAACGAAATTTAAAGTAGATACTTGAATTACAGTTTTTAATTTTTCGTTTATTGGGGTGTAGTATTGACGGGTAATGAAACGATTAGCTTTAAGGATATATACCAGTTTATTCTCGGTAGAACTATAGGCGATAAAATGTATTAAACTAATGATATTTTTTAATCGGAAATATTTTTTATTATCCAAAAGTATAAGGGTCTTTTAAAGGGGTATAGTAATAGCGTTATATTAAAGTTTAGCTTTATTTTTGAATTTAAAAGGTATTTTTAATAGTTCCTAGGGTTTGGTTTTTTTTATATCGAAAAGGGTAATAAAAAAGAACCGATTAAATCTTAAATAAGGTATATGCTAGAGAAGGGGGTTAAACCGGTAGGATTTATAATGTAATTTTTTTATTATTTTCTTTATATTAGTAATATAAAGAATAGGGACGTTAATAGTTTAATTAAGGTTACCCGATTAAGATTAATTAATTTTTTTAGCTTTAGACTTAGGGATATAATAGGTAGGTTTTATTAAGCGTTTTTTAGATGAAAATGTTATGGTAAATGGTATCGGATTAATTAGAAAATATAGATATTTATGTGATAAATGCAAGTAAGTATTTGTAAATGGGAGTTGTATATATGGGAGTATGTAGATATGTAAAGGCTGAAGATATAGTTAATAGGTGCTTGAAGTTGTATATATATAGGAAGCGCTGAGAGATAAAACTAAACGGGAAACGTAATTAATTAGAGGAATGTAAGGCCTGTGTAAGCTTTTCTTAATTAAAATTGTGTGCGCCGAGGAAATCCCAGGAAATTTTGTTTGAAGTTATATAAAAAGATATAATTAATTGTTGCAATTTGTGTAATTAGGTGTATATGTGTATCTTTTTCGTTTTTACATTTTTTTTGTAACTTTTTTTTTTTTATAATTTTATAATTTTTTTTAATACCGATTTTTTTTTCCGATTTTTCCTTTTTAATATTTGTACGTATATATATATATATATTTACTATATTGATTATTTTTATTATAAATTCTCGTTAGCCGTTAGGTTTTTCTAGGTCTTAGGGTTTCTGCGTAAGTGGTAACTTAGAGCAACTGGCTAAATTATTAAGATATTTGTTTTTAAAAAGTAAGTACGTTTAGGATGGAGCCGATTTTGTTATTAAGCTTAATTATAACCTTTAGAAGTTGGATATTATATCCGCTCGTTACAGGGAGAATTTGCTAATATTAAATTTTCTTATTTTCGTTAAACTTGTTATCCGTTATGTTAATAAAGTTTTAAAGTTTAATCGGGGTATTAAGTTTTTATATAACCTTGGTGATGCCCGTAAACCTTAGAATCTTATATACCGTTAAGTACTTATTTATAATTTGGTTTTTTCTTTTTAATATCGGTATTATAGTATAGTTTTTGGTGATAAAGGAATGCTTTTTGAGATTTTAATTATAAATAACCCTCGGTTATTTAAACTTTATTTTCTTATCTTTAGTATGATGAAATTAATCGAGAAAAGCCCGGTACTTATTATTAGTACCGTGGAGTAGTTTGGTATTTATTAATTAGTATTTATAATACCTGGTTCTGGTTTTGAAGATATTTTATTATTTATGTTTATTTTATCGTTAGTATTTACAGTCCGTATATTTCGTATTATTAATTGGTTGCCTGGGTTTTATATAAGCTAAGGAATTTTAGCTTTTTTTCGTATAAAGCTTAACAAAACCAATAAATTGTTTAAGTATTAAAATAAGCATATTATAATAGTTCGTATTATTTTTAAGTATTTCGAGGTAAGTTTTTTTTCGTTTTGTACGATAGTATTGTACTGATTAGTCGCAGATATTAGGAGTTATGTTAATCGTTTTTTTTCTTGGTTTAGTAGAAGGTCGATATTTAAAATGGTGAATTATTGGTGCGAATTTCTGGGAAGCAGTTAATGTGCAGTTTCCGATTGTTAAGATGCTTGTTTTAAAAGGTAAGTTTAAGATGAATATTGTTTTCGTCGAGATTAATTGCGTAAGGTTTGTGGGTTAGTTTATGTTACTGTTTGTTAAGGATTTTCGGTATGTTAATAAGTTATTTATTTAGGTATTTGAAGTATTTAATTTGGTGCTTTATGAGCTGTGCGAGAGACGATATTGCGGTTTAGAGATTTTTAATTAGTTCGGTATGTTTTTTTTTTTTAGTTATTAATTAATTTTAGGTTTCGCTGAGAATTCTTACGGTAATTATGTTAGGTTTATTAAGGGTTATAGGTGTATATTTAGGGATAATCGGTTTAAGGCATTTAGAGCTAATTTTAAAAGAAAGCTGTAGGTTGTTAAGGATTTAAATAATAGTAATTATCCGGTATTTTAAAAGATTATCGGGAACGAGTTTTAAGTATTACTTAAGGATTATATTATCGATTTTATTTATATAATTCCTCGATTGGTTAAAAAAGAGTTTTTCGGTTAGTAGTAAAGTTATCGGGTTTCGGTAAGGTAGTAGGATTATTCGGAAATGATATTCTTATATTTTAGTTTTTCGCAATTAAACGCGTTAATTTTTTTTTTCTAATCGATCGATTATTTTTATTTATGTTTTTATCGTTTATAACAGCGTAGTTTTTTAGTCGATTATTTGGGATTTATATTTTAATATTCGTTTTTATAAATTTTAAGGTTTTAGGTTGTTAGTTTTTATATGGTTCGATATTTTTCGTAACCGTATTTTTCTCTGTTTTATTTAATTGATTAGGTAAAGGTTTTGTCCAGTTATTTTCTTATAAATCGATCGGTTTTTAATATCCTTTTTTATCTTTTATAAATTGCTTTAATTTGTTAATAAGAAAATTTTCTTATAATAACGTTTTATTAATTTCCTTTAATCGGTAAATATTTCGATTAATAGTTTTATTAATTAAGTATGGTCTAATTTAGCGGTATTTAAGTTTTATATTCCTAAATATATTTATATGTTATAACGTATTATATAATAATACCAGGTTATTTATTTCTAAAGGTTTGTTTTTTATCTTATTACGGTTTTTATAATTAGCAAGTTTAGCAGCTTTACGTTTTTATTCGCTGATAAACCGGGTAACTTTAACTATATTTTTTACTTTTTTTTTTAAAAATCGAATCCGTTATAAAATTAGTTTTTTTTTTGGGGTATTCGGGTTCCAGGTTATAATTTTTTATATCGGTAGTATTGTTTTAATCGGTTAAAGGGCTTTTTGTTTATATAGCAATTTATGGGGATTTAAGCCATAATTTGTTATAGTAGTATTACCCGTGAAAATTATTTTAGGCAGTAATTTAACTTATTTTTTGCTAGTATTATTTGTTATTTTTATTAAGGCTTTAACGATCGATATATATTTTTTTTCGATAAGTTCTTGATATTAAGTAACGTAAGTAACGTTTTTTTTTCGTTCGATACCTAGTGCAGTGTAGGCTTTAATAATTTCGCTTTTATTTTCGGAGTTACTGTTTATCTTGATTTTAATCGGGATATTGTGCCGGTGAAAGATATGTTTTTTTAAGAATTTCTTGATTGCTGTTAATGTTGCCGATCGTAAAGCCTTAGTTTTTAAATAATTGGATAATTTGCATTTTGTTTCGATAATAACCTTATAACCATTATTGTCGGGTATAAATTAAATATCGATTATTTAGATAATTGCTATATCGATAGGTTGCGAAAAGCTGTAGTTTTTTTCGAAACGTCGATCAGCCGTTTTTTGATATTTGGGGTACGTAAATATCGCCTTTCGAATATACCTATATATGCTTTGCTAATAATAGGAAGTTGTTATGCAGCGGTAAGTTGAATTTTTGCCTTTATAACTAGATTTCTTATGATACTGTTTAATTATTAGTTGGCGTTCTTATTCGGTATCGATAACCCTGTAATTGTTATATTATTTATTCGTTTTGCGTTAAAAGATACCGTCCTGAACAAAATGTTTTAAAATTTCGTTTTTGAAAGCCGTTTTTTTTTTTTTCGGGGCGGTATTGAATTAATTAAGAAGTTCTAGCGCCGTTAGAAATTTCGCGTATTTTTGTAACGTTTTAGACCAGTTTCCGATAAGAGGTCCTTATTCCTAAGTAGATTTATAGGATTTAAAGGCTGTTCCGGTTATGATTAAATTAAGCTGAATGACGTTTAGCTGGATATTAATGAAGTTATCGATTTTTCCCTTTTATTAATTGTTTAACGCGTTAAAAGGCCCAGGTGGAATTTTAGATAAGTTATTTGTAGCTGTATTTTTTTTGTTAGGGATATGTTTGATTTTGAAATTGAATTGTTTTATTTAAGCGATTTATTAGGTAAGTAAGGTTTTAGGTAAAGAGTTTAGTAAGTTATTGATTTAAGTTATTAAAACTTTAGCGTTAATTTTTAGCTTAAATCGGATTCCGTAGATATAATTTCGAAATTGCTTTAGAATCTTAAAAATAATTCGATATTTCAGCTTGCCGGTATTATAATTTAGTTCGGTTTTTTTTTAGGTATTACTTTTAAAACGTGCAGGATGTTTGATATTATTAATTAGCTGGCTTAAAATGTTTTTAAATTTTCCTTTATAGGAATCGGTTTTTACGATAATTAGTTTTATGTCGGGATTATAATTTAATATAATTAAGGTTGGGGTTATCGTAAATGTTTTTTTTAAGGTTAATATGGTAAAGTTTTGATCGTAAGCTTAGATAAACGGTACGTTTTTTCGTAGTAACCGTGTTAACGGGTTAATTATTATGGTATAATATTTGATAAAGATCCGATAGTAAATGGTGATTTTTAGGAAGGTTTTGATTTCCGTAATATTTTTATATGGTTCGATTTTTAGGATTTTTACCATTTTAATATTGTCGGGTCGACGACCATTTGTTTTGTAGAAAAATCCAATTATAACGGTTATTTTTTGGTATTACTGCGACTTTTATATATTAATCGTAGCGCCGGTTAATTTGTAGTTTAGGAACGTTTTGTTAATGTTAATAATATATTTAAAAACGAATTTTTTGATTTTAGGAAAGATTTTAGTTTTGTCGTACCGTGTTTTCGGTTTTTTGATTTTAACGTTATTTATAAATGGTCGAGTTATTTTGGGTATTAAATTAGTAAGAATTTTTCCGATAACGTAATAGAAGTAAGTTATAGAGTTGGTGAATTTTATGGGTAAATTTGTTATTCTGAGCAGCTTTAACGGTATTGAGAACGTCGTATAATTTTTGCTGGTAGGAGTTAAAGTGGTTTGATTGTATCCGGAAAAGAAGTTTATTAGCGTTATTAGAGAATATATGGCAAAATCTGAGGAGAATTCGTTATAATTTTTTGGTATAAACGTATTTCGTAGCGTAATAGTGTTTAGCTTGGTCGTAGAGTTGATTAGTTGTAGATTATTATTTTTTTTTTGAACGAGAAATTAGGTATTTCTGTACGTAGCGTAAGATTGTTTGAGTATATTTTTTTAAATCCGGATTTGCAGTATGTCGATTAGTTTGTTTTTTATGTTAGTTGGTATTTTTATGTTTTTGGTTTATTATGTTTTGTAGGGGATCGTACGGATTTCGTAAGGGGGCGTAATATAGTTTTTAATTTTTCCGTATTCCGGTTATTTTTAAGTTAGGGTAGCTTTTTTGCGAAATAGTATTTTTTTAAAGAAGGTTTTTTCCGTACGGGTAAATTTGTTATTTAATTGATTAAATACCGTATTTAATTATTTTTCGGTAAGACGTATATTACGTTTTATGGTAAAGAACTTAAGAAATAAGTTTATTAATAAAGTACCAGGTTCATTATAATATCCGCCGTTTTGATTAATAATTTATTAAACTTTAATAAGTTTTTTGTTTTTTTAATTTGGGTTTCCGGGTAGTATAGATCCGTCGGGGGGAATATAATCGATAAAGATAATTTTTTTTTATTTCGGTTTGTATATAATATTAATTTGTATAGTTTTGTCCTTTTCGATTTTGTTACGTATTTTATCTTATAAGATTTTATATAAAACGTACGCAAGTTTTTTATTATTAAGTTAATATAAAATAATATTTTCTGGTTTTAATTTATTACCGATAGTTTTTTGGACAGTAGTATAGTTTTGATTAATATACGTATCATTAATCGAAAAAATATAAAGGCCTATAATAAGTTTGCTGGTTCCGTTATTCGTAAGCCTATTTTCGTTAATAAAGCGGCTTATAAATTTACCGGTTACTTTTTTCCAGATTTATTATTTATACGAATATTACGGTTAATTCGTTTCGTAAATATTAAAAGGATAATAATTTTTAAAGGGCCGAATTTTAGGGTTTTTTTATTATTTCCGGATTTATATTTAAAATTATTTTCGATTTCGTTATAAAATTAAATCCCAATATTAACGGTTACGTTATATAGCTATCGTTAACGACAAAGAGAGGAATGGTAATTAATCGGCCGGTTAATTAAATAAGGGCTTTAATTATGTTTTTAAATCAAGTTTTTTTTTAAGAGTTAAAGTTTATAAATAATACCCGGGTTTGTTTTATTACTAACCTGTGTTTTTTTATATAAGACGTAACGATAATATTGGATTCGGTTCCGGTATTAATAATGTTATTAATTAGGTTTTCGCCGTTTTTATAGTTTATTTTAACTATAAATCTAAATAACGGGGTAATGAATTTGACTGGGTTGTATTGTTATATTAATAAAACGTTGGTTTTATTTTTGTTTTTAATTTTGTACTTAATATTTAAGGTAAGGATTTTAAGGTTTTATTGTTTTCCTACTAGAGTAATATTGTTTCGAATTTCGGTTTCGGTTATTTTAATTATTTTTTTATTTTTATGACTAAGTGCTTCTAGTACTTTATTAGTTATGAAGTTTTTGAAAGCTTTGTTAAAGTCCGGATAGGCCTTTATTAGGTCGGCCTAGGTAATTTTAAATTTTTTTTTAACGTTTTTCTGGATTTTTGTTTTTTAGAATTTAATAAGGTTTTTGTTGATTAGATTGCTGTAGTTGATAATGTTGTCCGTTTGGATACCGGTATTTATGTTTATAAATAAAGGTTTATTTTATATAACCTTATCATCGTTAATTTTGCTTTTTTTTATACCGTTATTAAATTCCTTTTTTTTGCCAATACGTTTAATTATTAAGATATTGGTAAAAATAAAAGGCTAATTAAAATTATCGATCTTTAACGTACGAATTTTTTTTAGATAACGGGTATTTTTAACTTTTATAAGGTTATTTTATAATTATTTACGTAATAAAGTTTTTTTATAAAACGGCTGTTTATTTTTAGTGATGAAGTTAATAAAGTTAATTTCGGTAACCTGGTTTTAATTAATAAAGGCCTTTTATTTATTAGGTTTTAAAATTATAATAAAACGTAACGGTTTAATAATGTTAAGTTATATTTTGTTTTTATCGGTATTAAAACTGCGATTATCCGGATTTTTTATAATACTTTGTTACCGATTAAAATATTGTATTTTTTTTCGGTAGTAATTGGGAAAGTTTGGCAAGTTATATATTTATTTAGAAATTTTTTTCCAAATAGGAATCCGGGTGTTGATCGTTTAATATTTAAAGATATTCGGAAATTAAATAATATTTATTTTAGTCCGATTATTTTTGGATTTAAAATAAATCGTAAAGCCGTTATTATCGAACGAGATTAATTTTGTATCTTTTATATTTATAAATAACTTGCAGTTATATATGGAATATCCGTTTTTTAAGTAGAATTAATAAATACCAGGTTTAAAGTTGCCGTATTTGTTATTTTATTATTTTCGATAATTATTTTGGTAATTATTACGATAATTATTTCGATTACGGTAAAGGATTTCCCGTTTAAATTTGTCCGGCTGGAAGCTTATTATATTAATCGAAAAGTTGGTATCGTAATTTTAAGTCTAAGGTAATTCCTATCTTAATAAGGCGTAATATTAAGAAATCCGTAAAGCTTTTTTATTCCTTATTTCTTTTTTAAAAACTTTTAGGTTTTGGATTTGCCGGGTTTACGTAATCTTTAATTCCTAAAACGCGTTTATAATATTAAACATTTAATCGAAACGGTTAGATAATATTTGTTTCGGATTAAAACTCCTTAAACGTTAATATTTCGTTTTTTATTATTATAATAAATAAAGTCGGTTTTTTTTATATAATTAAAATCGAAATGAACTTTTAATTACTTTCTATATCCGTTATATTATATTAATCCAACCTTATTAAGTATTTAATCTTTGATTAATATTAAAACCTTATCGTAAAATAACACGTATAAATCCTTAAACTTTATGGAAAAATTGTTTAAAACTCCTTCGAAATAGCTAGCCGAAAAACTTTTAAGTAAACTCTTAATATATTTGTCTTTATTAATTGTTTTCTTTTTTAGCTTAACCTTTTTAATAATATCCCGGACTTTTACAATATATTTTAAATAATATTTATAAACGTAATTAGGAATATTACGTTAAGTTTGTTTCGTTAAAGCTTTTAGCTGGTTTTTAGTAATTCGAATTTGTTCAAGGTTTTAAAGCTTAAAAGTTTTTAAGATATTTATAATAATATCGTTCTATTTAGTAACTTTTTTAAATATAACCTTAACTTGGTCTTTTATTTTCGGATTATTAATCTAGGAAAAAAAGTTTAATAATTATGTTAATATTTTTAAGCTTATACTTTTTAAATAGTTTATAAACGTTTTTAAATTAATTAGTAATTTTAATATTTGAAAAACGAAATTCGGGGTAAATAAATAAATCCGGGAGGATTATAAAAAATATAATTTTGTTTATTATATCGTTAAGGAAACCGAAATTCTTTTAATTAATAAGTTCTATAAGGGTTACCTCTGGTGTTGGTACCGTAAGTTTAATAGATAATTCCGAAAAAATTCGAGCTAATGGAACCTTTTATTCTTTAGGTATCTTAACAATGATCTTAGGGATATTTGATTTTCTTATAAGCTTTAATAATCCGATCGGATTATTTAAAGGTTTAGCTTTATTAATTTCGCTTTCGTTTTATAATTCCTTTAATCGGTATTAAATAATAACGTTAAAAATAGGGCTTTGGTTTCTTTTACGAAGGAATTCCGGTATTGGTATTAGGTTTTGCGATTTTATTTATGTAATAATTTTTAAAAATTTCGAAAGTTTTTTAGTAAATCGGTTAAAACCAAATTTAAAGGATTAATTATTACGAATAATTTTTTAATTTTTTAAATCCGAAAATACCGTTTTAGTAATTAGATTATATTTAAGCATAAAGTAAATAATAACTTTTAAAGTTTTTTTTAAGTATATTTTGTAATTATATCGTAATTTAAAAACGAATATCTTTTTTTTTAATTTTAAACTAGATAATTACCTTTTAATTAATATGTCGCTATTTTTCGAATTTAACCAGAATTATTTCTATCGTAAAAGTCAATATTTCTATTACTATTTTAACCGTTTTAATATTTAAATTAAATATAAACAATAAATTTTATAACACTTTATTTAATAACGTTTATACTGGATGTTAACTGATTAATAATAAACAGGTCCAGATATTGATATTTAACAGTTATATCGGCTTTTTCGCATATTGTTAAGAAACGTTATTCCTTTTTTGTAACTTTTTTTTTAAAACCGAAATATTTGGCCTTATAAACCCTTTCCGTTTTCTATTTAAATTTGCAATCTGCTTTATATCGTTAATTACGTCGTTAATCTTATTATTTTAATTTTTTAATTTCGTTTAAATACGTAACTTTTGTTATTAATTATTGTAAATCCTTCGGTTAATCTTTATTTTTACTAATAATTTTCGCTTATTTTTATTTTATTATATAAATTATTTTATAATAAAAATTGTTTTTTAAATTTTGTAATTAATTTAGAATAAATTAATTAAGTTATATTTTATTATTATCGTCTTTATTTATATTTTTTTATTATCGATTAAAAAAAGCTTCGTCTTATAGTAAAGTATTATATCCTACTTAGCAGCTTTTTATTAATCGTTTATAATTAAAGTTAACGGTATTATCGTATCGTATTATTATCGTTCGTATCGTAACCGTATATTTTTTAAATTGCTATTTTCGTAATTGTAATTGTTTGTTATTTTCCGTAATTATCTTAATCGGAAATTTTCTAATTAAGGCCTCGTTTACTCCGATTTTTTAACGAGAAATTGTAAGTTATTTCGGTAATTAATTAAAGCTAATTTCCTTACCGAAAATACTAAATAAATTAGGTTGGGGAGATTTAGTTTTAATTAGTAAGTATCCGATAAAAAGGTTACGGGCGAACGTATAGTTAAAGTAATATACAAAATAACATAAATCTATATTAATCGGTATTAAAACCGTAAAAAAAGAATGTTAACGATAATAAATAATAACGGGGTTACGCCCGAAAAAAAAGAGCTCTTAGAAATACCCTTAGAGCTAAGTAGAACTGATTAACTAGTCCTAAAACTAAGTCCCTGAACCCTGCACCATTTTAATATTAGTATTTTCGGATTTTTTTATCGAAAAATTATTTAATATAATATAATCCATTAATTTTATATTAAAAGAAAGTTTTTATATTATTATTAATACCGTTTATTAACGTTAAGCGATTAGGTAAACCCTTATCGTATTATTTTTGCCTTATTTATTAAAGATTATTACAATTATCCTTTTTTATTAAAAATTTATAACGTTCTTAATTTTTATTATATATTTAGTTTTTTTATTATCTTTACGTATTTCTTACGTTATTTTAGCTATCGTTATATATTATATTTATACTTTGTTAATAGCTTTATTATCTAAATAAATAACCTTGTTTAAAGTTTTCCTAATAATCTTGTTTACGTTAAGAATATCCGGAAAGTTAATATATTCCTTAAAAAACTTTCGGATAACCCCGTTGTTATTAAATTATTTATCGATTAATTTAAACGAATTCTTAATTTTAATATTATTTATAACCTCGATATTATAAAGTATTAAGATTAAAATCGACATTAAGTAACGAAATCTTAAAATACCGGTATTAACGTTAATCTTATTAACGGTTAAATAATAGATACGTAAATATTTAAATATATTTATTAATAAGTTGTTAATTTTTATAATTAATAAAGTATTCCAGTTAACGAAAGTTAACTTAATAAATAGCCCGAAAATAACGTTCCGACGGACGTAACGTTATTTCTAATTATTTTTAATCCTTTTCCCGTTTTTCGTTATTAATTATTACGTTAACCAGTCTATATTATATCCGGTATAAATATTTTTAAAATCCGGATTCCCTTATTCCGTCTTTTATTAGCTTTAAATTTATTAAGAACGGAACGTATTATAAAATCGGTTAACGATTCAACGCCTGTTAATCGTTTACGGACGGTATCCAAGATACCGAATATGCCGGAATCGTTATCTACGACTTTTCGTTGTCCGCAAAGTACCTTTATAATTTCTTACGTAATACTATAAATATTCGGTTTATTTATATCGAAATTAAATCGTTGTTTACGATACTTATTAATACTTTATAACGTTTATAGCGATAATATAAGTTACGATAACGTCGATTTAACGCCGGTAAATAATTAAATTATTCCTTCGAGTAATTAAATTATATTTAAAAACGGATAAAATAGTTCAAATGACGAATAATTAAAAAAGTCTTAATCGGAATCGAAATAATAAAACGATAACGACGAATTTAATAACGACGATAAAAAAGAATAATTATTTTAACCGAGATTATCGTAAAGTTCTCTAAGCTTTTAATAGTTAAACGTTAATAAAATTAATAAGATAATAACGGTTATATTTATAACAATATAAGCTTGAATATAAGGATTTATAAAAGATTTTTTTAACGAAATAAGGAAAACGGTTATAGTTTTTTAAAAGAAAATATAACGTAAAAAATTATTTAAAGGTTAAAAAATATTTAACTTTAGTAATTTCTGGCCCGATTTAAATAAGTTATTTAATAAACGCGATTATGTTTTATTGATAAAAACGTTTATTACCGAAACGTTTTTCTATTTATTAATAATTTACGAGAAGTACGGGATAGCAATAATTATAAGGTGGAGATTATCATTAAAGACTTTTATGAATTATTTCGAAACTTTTACTTAAATATAATAATTTATTTAATTATTATCGATATAGCGCCTGGAATATAAAATTAATAGTAAAAATATTTAAAATGGATAAGGTTAACGTTTTAAATTACATTAAAAAACGAAGTTTGTTAAATTAAATATTATTAATAATAAATCCTTACGGAACTCAGCGATAGAAATCGTTCGTTATTATTATATATATAAAATAATCAATTTAATATAATAAATAACGTTTATTTATAACGGATTAGATTTATATTTTTAAAAGCTTATTGTTTACCTTGTCGAAAAGTTAAATTTTAACAATTACATAACCTATGTTCAGGAATATCGGAAAACATATTAATATCTTTTTTTAATTAACAGTTTAATACTTTAAAATGTATAATTACATATAACGTTAAATAAAATATTAATCCGAAATTAATTACATGCCGTTATTAAAATACCTTTTATTAGAAATTGCGAACCGAAAAGGTATTAGTTTTCGTAACCGAAATTAAAAACGCTAATAATTAAAATGTAGCTAACGAAAAAGCTAACGAAATATATTAGTTTAATATTTAACTAAAATATTAGGGTTAATTTTCTCGTTTATAAGGCTGAAAACGTAACCGTAAAGGTTATAAGAATAATTAATATTTAAATAACGTTAATTTTTATTCGGGCTTTTAGCTGTTTTTAAGCATTTATAAGCCGTATCGCCAAGGACGAAACCGTAATTAAAGTAGCCGTTATAATAATTATATAAATTTTCGTAACTACCGATACTTATTTCGTTGTTAACGATATTAAATTTAACCGCGATAATAATTAGGTAATAATTATTGCGAAAATAAAATATAACTAGATTTTAATAAGAATAGTAAATAACAAAAACTAGTTATAAACCGATAGATATATTATAGTAAACGATTATTATAATAAAGGACAAACGTATATAAGCGAAATAAAGGAAAATAACGATAATTTTAATAAATTAATTTTTATTTTAGTTTTGTTAACGTTTCGTTATATTAAATCGAAAATACAAGCGGATAACGTAACCGTTATTACAAAAAGTGTAAAAAATATAATTAAATATATAATATTTAATTTTAATATTTTTAATATATATATTTTAATACTTGTATATCTCTTAGAATTCTAGGAAAATTTATAATAAATTAACCGGTTACGATAAAAATTATTATAAATAAATATTTTTAAATTTCGTAAAAAAATAAGAAATTAAATATCCCTAAGATTAAATATATCGTTATTACGAAATTTAAAAACGTACGATGATTTAATATATTAATAAAGTATATTTATATTAAAATCGAATTATTAATAATTTCTTAATATCCGTTTATATTAATTTCGAAATATCTTATTAATTTATTAATAAAAAATTATTCGAAAATAGAATTGTTATATACGAAAAAACTAACGTTATTAAACCGATTACCGTAAATGGTATTAAAGGTAAAATTTAATAAATAAAATACGTTTTTTTTTAAATATCTCCGGTAGATCGAAATACGGCGTATAATAAAAAAACTAAATAACTGTTATAGGTTAAATTATGGCCTAATGGCTTAGTGGTCGCGAGCCTGGGTGTCTCTTTCAATTGCGACAGGCTTGGGCACCCTGTTTCGGTTGGTCTTAAGAGACGGCTGGTTCAAATCCGGCTTGGGCCACCGTTCCTCTAGGTGGCGCCGGCCTAGAGGAGCTAGACCTGGGGCTTCGGCTCCGCCACCGTGTCGGCGACAATTGAGGGGTGGCTGGGGGCTCTAAAACCAGTTACGATTGGGGGCGTTGGGAATTAATTAATTAATCGGGTGTATCTTACCGTTAGTTGCCGTGTTACATGACCCGCATTGCGTTTTTCCGGCCCTTGGCCAAGAAGGGACGGTTTTTAGGGGAGTGTTCCCCGGTTGCGTTTGTGCAGAACTATTTGTGTACATGTATGTAGTGAACGGATCAGCTTATATAGCTAGATACCATAATGGCACTTTACCTTGCATAGGTTAAATTATAAATAAATTAACCCTTAGTTTATTTTTTACTAAAGAATTTAAATAATGCTTATAATCTTATTATTAATTATTCGAAAAAATTAATTATAATAAAATTTTATAATAATATAATAATCTTAATAAAAATTCTTAAAAACGTAAATTTATATATTATTATATTATAACGTTCGCCGTAATAATTATTTCTTTAAAGATAATATTCGCAATTCTCGTTATATATGTTAATTTTTTAACCGTCGATAATAATTTAAGTATCGAACGTAGTTACGTTTTTTAAGCCGAATTCCCCGGAATTAGTAATTTCGTTATCGATATAATAATATTTAAAGTTACAATATTTCTTAATTTTACAGATACGTCGTAACGTAGATATTATAAATAATATTTCGGGTTAATTAATAATATTAACGTTAAAGGATATTTCTTTATTATATAAAATCGAGTTAATATAATAATATTAGCTTTATTTATATTAATCGATAAATGAGATTTTTAATTATCGGATAAATTCTTTATCGACGATAATACGTTTTATATTTTAATATTAAATAAAGCGAATATGGACCATTTCTAAAACATTTTTATTAATATAGTAAACCGGAAATTTTTTTTATCGTTTTATATTAAATTAGTTACGTTTATATTAATTTTATTTAACAACGGTATTTATATTTATGCAAATAATAAAATAGTTGTTAAATATATAAACAAAGTTGTCGAAAATTTCGACATGTAGCGGAATAAAAATATTTTTTATTTTTCTGACGACGAAAATATAATTATCGATTTTGTCGATAATTAGTAGTAAACGTATAAAGTCGCAGGCCCTTACCTTTTAAACCGTTAAGATTAAGATTGCGTCGATAAGACTTTTAAGTTTATATATTAAACTAAACGGTTAAAATAAATAAAGCTTTTTACGTTTTTTGTTATAATAGTATTTGTAATATATCGTTATTTAACCTTAGGTTAACGTTAAAAAAAAATTTAAAAGGCTAATCGGTTATCGATTTACGACTATTTAATAAATATATTATTTCTAATGTTTATCTACTATTATATATTAACTTTATTATCGGTTAATTAAAAGTAAAAAATATTTTATTATAATAAACGGATTAGTATTTTTTTATTAGTTATTTATTCCTAAAAAAAATCGTTATAAAATGGTTGTTATATCTTCGAAAAAATTCGAAATTTTTAATATTACTTTTATAAGTTTTTGCAAGTTATTAACTTTCGGATAGTGATTTCTCGATTAACGTTTTAAGCCGTATAAATAATATGCTAAGCCGTATATAAACGATATTATTATTTATAATAATAATTTCGAAAATCATTTTAAGTATTTATATACAATTTTTGGTATTTTTAACAAAGTTAGTTTTTTATTTTCTTTAAAAAAATAACTTGTCGGCTTTTCGTTAATTAAATTCCTTGGTTCTTAAATTAACGGATATAATATTTTTATAATTCTTAATAAATTCGAAATGATTCGTAAAATTAAGATTTTTACGATTTAAAAACGGTCGAAAATTATATCGATATTATAGTCTTTTTTCGTAAATATATACTATAATATGAACAAAAAATATAGCTTTTATAATTACGTAAAACGGAAATTTTAACCGGTGCCGCTAAAAAAGAGGTTATTTTTAAAACGTAAATAGCGAAAAAACAAAAAATAAACGATATATTAAATTTTTAATTTATAAATAATAGATTAGGACAGGGCTTATCAAAGCTGTATATGTATGCAAGAACCTCTTTAATCAGAAGCTTGGGAAGAAGAATGCCGGGCGTTCCTTAATGCTATAGAAAACTACATATAAAGGTTAGTAGGTCGGCATTATATAGACCATCGCCGACCCACGTAGTGATATAGTTAGAAATAACTAAAAAAAGCTAAAACAGCTATAATAGCTATACAATAGTTGTATAGCTCCAGCCCTATTTTAATCCTCCTTTTTTATAGCGGAAAGCTTCTGATAACGTTGTAAAAATAAAAAACAAAAACCACCTAGACTAAGGTAGAAAAAAAGAAATCGGGGTGCCCTGCATTATCCTTTACCATATAAATCCTATATAATTCTATAGGATTAATCCTTAAAAGAAGTTCCTTTAACCGGACCTCCTTGGATTTTATTTTAAAGCTTTGCTTTTTTTGTTTTAGAGCTCCCTAGAACCCTTTAAAGCTTCTTTAAAATTTCGCTTACTATAGGCCGGTAATATATAAAACTTTTCTAATTTTTTAACCTACTAAATCCATATAAATCTAACTAATTAGTACATAATTTTTTTAACCTGCGCTTTTTTTTAACCGTTTTATAATACTTTTCGTTTAATAGCGGTATTTTTATTTTTCGAAACGGGAAAATATGTGCGTTACCGTTTACCAAATTACCGTAATAGGGACTTATTTTACATTTTTATTTAAAACCTTTTTAAAATGTAGATATTTTTTCCAATTAAAAAAATCTTGTTTTTTATTATATATCGTTCGGTTTGTATTCGGAATAGTGGTAAGTTAGTATTAGCGTAAAATCCGGAAGTAAAGCTGTTGGTGATTATTAGTAACTGTCGGTAATTATAATTAGCTTATTACTTTAAATAAAAAAATAGGATTTCTTAGTATAAAAATTGTATATAAATTTGTCGGAAACGATTTAATAGATAATATAAATAATTAGTTTTATCGACGTAACAAACGGAAATATTGTTATAGCTGATTTAATACTTTAGCTATCGGTAATTATTAGTAAAAGCGGACGGTACGGACGTTTCGATATAGAAAAAATATATAAATTTGTCGGATTTTTTTTAATTAATAGAGAAAATAATTAATCCCGGCGATACAGTTAATAGGAATGCGTTATAATTCTTGTTATTAACGAATTTCTAATAAAGATAATAGCGATAATGGCGATAACGATGATAATATTAATAACAGCTGATAATATTAAAAAATAACGGTAATTATTTTAAATAGATAGCTTTAAATATTTGTTAATATAAATTGTATATAAGTATATCGGATATATCCCGATTAACATAATTAAAATTATTTAAATAACCGTAATAGTAATAACGGTAATAATAGCAAAGATTCGCAATAACAACGGCAGCCATTTATTTTAAATAAGGAATTTTAAATTATTTTCTTATACAAAATATATAAGAAATATACGGCACCGCCCGATGAAAAATAATCGAAAGCTATTTCGGCGATACACCTTAGCTGTTATTAGCCATAGTTAACCGCGGACGGAACAAAAGTATTAGTATAGAAATCGTATGTAAAATTATCAGACCTATTTTAATTAGGACGAAATTAACTTATTTTAACGATATAACCTATAAAAATTGATAGAAATAAGTTATTATTATTAATGGCGTAGCAAAAGGGTAAAAGACAAATAGTTAACGCAATTAATTATTGCCGTTAGGCAGTAACAGATATTTTCTAATAGAAATCATATAAAAAGTTTTCAAAAACGGTTAGATTAAAATGCTTAAAAAAAAACAACTATTTAAACTTCAAAACCTTTTTCCGATATAGAAAAACGAAAAAAAAAATCGAAGGAAACCTTTGAAAATAATCTAATCAAGAGACTTCTATATACAAAATAACTAAGAAAAGCCTTTTCCGAAAATTATAAGTTACCTCGGCAGCTAACTAAAGCTTATTACCTTTTCGTAAACACTAATTAAATTAAGATAAGGCTTAGTAAAGCTATATATATATATAAGAACCTTTTTAATTAAAAGCTTAGGAAAAAGAACACCGGGCGTTTCTTAATATTATAAAAGATTACATATAAAGGTTAATAGGTCGGCATTATACAAACCATTACTAACTCACTTAGTAATATAGCTAGAAACAACTAGAAAAAGCTAAAATAGCTGTAACAGCTATACAACAGTTATACAGCTCTAACCCTACTTTAATAATCGAACGTAAAGTATTTAATATTTTCTAATCATAGTTTTACGACGATTTCATATTCGTTTATTAAGATTACAATAAGGTTATACTTGCGAAAATCGATATTTTTAAGGGTAAAAATTTTAAGGTTATTATTTTTTAGCTTAACAAATTATAAAACGGCGAACGTATTTTAACGAACTTCATTTTACCTATTATGATATTTTCTAAGGTATTTACAAAACGGAAAGTAATTATAATATAACAAAATTCGAAATTATACAACTAGTTTAAATATATCGTAATTAACGAATATATTTCCAATTTTATAAATATCCTGTTATCGTTTTAATAAACTATTAAGCTATATTAAAAATTATAAATTAAAAACGGCTTATTATTAAAAACGTCGTTAAAATAAATATACGGCTTATAACCGTAGTTATATATCATTCCTAATTCTAATTTAACATTAGCTATATTCCAGGGAAAATTAATCTTATTCCGGATACTTTCTTTAGATTACTTACGGATAATACGGAAAAAGATATCGAAAAGGCTAATAATTTACAGAAATTTACGCTTAACGACATTTTAAACAATTATACGTACCTGGCCATTATAAACGTTTTAATCGATCCGGCTTTTCGTTAACTGATTATTAACGGCTATAAATACGATAAACGATAAAATAAATTAATAATTAAATTAACAGAAATAGATAAAGTAAATTAATCGACTAAATATTAATATAAATTAATTTATAATTTAATTTATTATATATTTAAATCTAGGTAACGAAATATTTATATCTTATCCGTATATATCGGCAGGATTTTACAATTAATATATAATAATAAATATTCTTTCGAGTTTAAACTTATATTTTAGGATTTAAACGGAATTATTATTTATAACTTAGTTCGGAAAGTCGTTAATTACGTTAATTATTATCCAAAATATATAATATTAAATCTAAATTACTAGTGTTAATTAGGTAAATTAAAGTTTATTAATAATCCCCCTATATCGTTTTATATAGTATCGTAAGATTTTATTATTAATTTCCCGGAAATATTATCCGTTAATATTTCTTAAATAATTAAAAACTTTAAGATTTTAAATACGGTTATAATTATCGTATATAAGGTCGTTAGATTTAAGCCGTATTATCCTGGTTAAGCTAAACATACGAAATAATTATATTAATAATTAATATAATAAATATTTTATATAATATTTTCGAATACGGTAATTATTAATGGTTTTTACGGTAATAATAAATTATATCTCGGTTACAAAAAGCCTTATTCCGAAACCGACTGTTACGTAATACCGACAAGTTTCGACCTTGATAAACCTTATGCTCTCTGGCTGGTTTGGTAGGGGGAATCTCTTTTACGACCCTTCGCCAGTTTTATAATTAAAAGTGTTAGATATCAACCAAGAAAAAGGGCTAGGAATTCCAAACGAGCTATTTTTTTTAATTTCGATTAATCTTAGGGCTTCTTAAACCTTTATTAATTAAGATAATTAAAATATGCCGGCTAAGTCCGAATATAAAGTTCCAGTATTCCCTATTTCCGGAATCTTAACGGAAACGGTTTCGATTAAATTATTCGATTTAAATAAAATAATCGGCTAGGTAAAATATATCGATATTTTTATTAATATTAATAACCTTTCCGAAAGAAATCGGGTTTTGTTTTTAATTTTCGGATACGATTTAATTTAAATAGCGGAAATAATCGATTTTTATATAAATTTATGTTAAGAAATATCCGGTTTATAAAAAGATTGCGAGCAAAATTAAAAATTGGTAATAACGGGTTTAAAAACGTCGAAGTTTAACTTTTAAATCGATATAAATTGGAGGATTACAAGCGATAATTTATCCGGCTGCTCCGGATTGCAAAAACTGTCTAGAATTCCATTAAGAATAGTCGTCGATAAGGGCATAACTAGGCAGTCTAAAGTTACCTTAGAATGAAACGCCTGTAAGAAGGTTAGGGTTTGGTAAAGCTTAGCAACTAATAGCATAATCTATTTATTTGTTTAATTTGGTTCTAACCTCGGACCCCACTTAATGAATGACCCTAGCAATGAATAGCGATTTTCACCTAAACGCGCGATATTGAAAAATTAATAACAAATTAACAAAAATACTTATAATAATAAACTGAATGTTAAAAGAAAGCTTATTATATATTTTATTTAATATATGTTATTTATGTCGTATAACATCCGTTTAATAATATATAATGTATAATATATAATTTTATAATATTATAGTTGTTTATTAAATAAGTAAAAATAATGATAATATAATATTTAATACTATTTTATTAAAAATAAAATTCTAATAATAAAAAATTTTATATAAAAATGGATTTAATTTAATAAGGGAACTATGTTTCATTTTAAAACATTATAAAATACTAATATAAAATTTTAAATATAAATTATTAAAATTTAATTTAAATTTATTAATAAAAAAAGAAATGTGCGAAAACATTAAGTTTTTTAAATAATATGTAATATAAAAATAACTTAAGTTTTTATCGCGTTTTTAAATTTATAAATGAACTTTTATTCTTATAATATATATATTATAGTTAAAAAAATAAATATAATTTTATTATTTATTATACTAAATAAAAGTATTATTATAATAATATTAATATAATTATCTTTATATTATTAAAATAATACAAAAAAGTTTTAATTATTTTATACGACTTTTTTTAATATTTCTTTACGTACTAATATTTTAAAAGAAAATTATAATTTTAATTTTATAATAAAAATAAATATATAAGGATTTTACTATTATGATAAATTTAATAGTTATATTTTACATATATAATATTAAATCTTTAATAATATTTTTATTTATTTATTAATTTACTTTTAAATTAAATAATATTATATAATAAATTAAATTTATTATTAATAAACAAGAACGCGATAACTTTATTTAATAATTTTATACTACCTTTTAATTCCCTATTATAATAATTTAAAACGGTTTTTATATAATTAGAAATAATATTAAAAATATTAAAAATTAAAAGATATTTTTTTATATAAATGTTTAACGAATTATAAAATATATTTTAACTAATATTATATTATGTTAAAATAATTAATTATATCTTTATATACCAGGTATTGATTTAAAGTATAATTATAAACGTTTTATATTTTCTATTATATTTTAAATTACTTTTTTTAAATTTTAAATTTATAATTAAAATATATTTATTATATATTTAATATAATATTACATGTTATAAAAATCCTATTTATATAAATATTTTATACCATTAACTTCATTGTAACTTGATTTTTTATTATAACTATTTTTGTTAATTTATTATTCGTTTTTAAATATCGCGCGTTTAGGTGAAAATCGCTATTCATTGCTAGGGTCATTCATTAAGTGGGGTCCGAGGTTACGGTTACGTTTCCTCTAAGGAGAATAGTTATCGTATATAAATTTAACAAAAAGAATATCGTTTTTCCGGGTACGAAAACGTATAAAACTACATATTAAACATTATTATTCGTTAAAACATTTTAATTTTATAATTAAGATTAACCGTAAAAAGTAATCTTTAATCGAAATTTAAAATCTATCTCCGATATTTAATAAAATTTATTTATATAATTAAATACGAAATTAATTTTATTAATAAATTAGTATCTTTAAACGGACGGTTAAATAAAACGAAAAAATTAAAATATCGAAATAACTTTACGTTATTATTACGTTAATAACGAAAATTTCTAGGTTAATATAATCCCCGCCTTTTAATATAATATAAATACCTTTAAATTATCAATTCTTAGCCGTTCGTTAAATAAAGTAATTTATAATTTTAAATTACGTTTATCATTATTATTAATTAAAATTCGTAAACTTGCTATTAATTACGAAAAACTTAAATAACTTTATTAAAAAAAACTATTATTAATTTCGTTATAACTATTATTAAAATCCGATATGATAAAATACGTAAATTATTACTTTTTAAAATCGATAACAAAATTTATTTTAAATTATATTACGGATATTACTTTTTAGGAAAATTATGGTATAAATAATTATATTAACGTATTAGGCCATTTATAATTATTTAAAAAATAGGTTATCTTACCTATAAGTTAAATTTTCCTTATTATTATCAAATTTATCGAAAAGTCTCTATTACCTAACTCTTTTCTATACCTACCGGTAAAAATTACTTTAATAAACGTTATCCGTTATTAAACGTAATTATTATCGAAAAAAATAACGATAAAAAACATTTTTACGAAATGAAAAAACCTTTTAACTGACCTATTGTTTCTATCGAAAATAAACCGGAAATTGAATATTTAATCCGTTAAAAAAATGATTCGGTAATAAATAATATTTAATACTCGTAAATAATTTTTATATAAAATAACAGCCGATTAATAAACTATTACGAAAAAATATATAAACTCTATACGAAAATATATTTACGTAAATTAAAAAACACAATTAACGATACCATTAAACGAAAAAACTAAAATTAATAAAATAACGAAAATAATAAATTTAAATAATAACCGGTCGATAAAATCCTTAAAATAAATATAAAAATAATTCTACATTTTAAATTATAATAATTATAATAATTTATAATATTTATATTTTACATTTCTCTTTTTTCGGACAATATATATTACTAATAATATATATTTAAATATTCTTAAATATGTTTTATTTTATAACCTTTATACATAGGTATTTTATACGTTATTTTAACTTTATTTCCTTTACGTTTATATATCTTTATATTTATTTTTACGTTAATTTCGTTTTAAAAAGCTAATATTAATCGATTTTTATCTTATTACTTATAATGAATTATTTTTTTACATATACTAACATAATAACCTTCGTTCTATTACGTAAAATATTTAAAAATTTATAGATAATTATTATTATTAATATTTTTAATCATGAGATTAAATATAATAATATTAATTATATTAAACGTTTTTAACTTAATTATAATTTACTATAATAATATTAATATTATGATTATGGAAAACGATAAATTTAAAAAATCCTAGTTACGAAAGTAATACGTACAGTTTTTCGAAACCGGTAACGATATTATTTAACAGCCTTAATAATCTTAAATAAAACGTAACGTTTCATTAAACGAAATTTAAGAAAAAATACGTCCTATTTATTTATTTCGTTAATAGTAAAAATATATTATTAATTCATTGCTACTGTAAAATAACGGTAATCCGCGAAACGTTATTAATTAATTAACAAAATTTACGCCAGTTATATAACTAAATAAAACTTAATTATATAAACGTTTTTACGATATTTTAAAGCTATTATATAATTAAAAATAATCGAATAATTAAACTTTAATATTAATAATTTTACCTTATCCGGAATTAATAGAAATAATATAAATTAACAGTAATACGAAATTTTACGGACATTTTCTAATTAATATTATTTAATTATTAATTTATACGAGTTTTACGTTTATAATAATACCGGCAGATAAATGGGTTATATGATAATTTTAAAAAGTTTTATTTTATTAAATTTAGTGGTTTAAAATTGAAAATATGTTCGCTATCACGTTTTCTAGTTATGAAATAATGACGTTAATATCCGTCTATATTAATCTAAACGTTGATGTCTGCTTAATCATCGACGCCTATACCTAACTTAACCGCTTAAGCTTAAATACCAACCGTTTAAATATAAATACTTATATTATTAATATTGTTAATAATATTAATAAAATCGGCTTTTTTATTAGTTATATTTTAATCTCCGATAACCGAAATTACCGTTAACGTTTAACGTATTATACGTTAATTAACGTTATTATTATAATTAATTTTTTTATTAACGTGACCGGGTTTTAAATTTATACTGCTGTTTATAACCGGAATTATTATTATGGTAAATGTTTTATAAAAGTTTAATACTAATATTAATAAATTAAATAAATTAATATTTGATATATAAAGTATTATTAATAATATAAAAATAATTTTAATTTAGTATATTAATAATGCTGCGATTAATAAAGATATTATTTAACGATTTATTAATAGTTTTAGTAATTAATAAACGGAAATTTAATATATAGCGAAAAAAAATTAACCATCTTAAATAAATTAATAAAATGCACAGTAAAAAAAGATACGAAAGTACGGAAACCGAAAAGAACGAAGCCGTAAAAATCGACAATATCGTTTAATTAAAGATTAACAATAGCAAGATAAATAACGAATTCCGGTTTTTAATTGTTATAAACTCCGACGGTAATATACGCCCCGTTACAGGACGAAAGTTACTAACCTCGGACCCCACTTAATGAATGACCCTAATAATGAATAGCTGTTTTCACCTAAACGCGCGATATTTAAAAATTAATAACAAATTAACAAAAATACTTGTAATAATTGTTCGAATTCTAATAATAGTTAACGTTATATAATATTTATATAAAAAGTATTTTTATAATATATAATGTTATATTACGCATATAATAAATATATATTATAAAATAAAATTAAGGTAAATAAATTATAATAAAAAAATTAATAGAAAATATTAGACCTTTATATATATAACTTAAATAAATTATTAACCTATAAAGATAGATTTATTTTAAATAAAATAATAAAATATTATTTAAATTTTATTTTATAATTTATAATATATTTATAATATAATAATACGAGTTACTTTTTAATAATTTTACTATTAAACTTAATTTAATAATAACCTTTTTAAATTACTTTATTATTAAGTTAAAACTTATCATTAAATTATAAAAATAGTTTATCGCGTTTTTATTTAATGTGATTTAATATAAACTTTTATAAAAAATATTTTTTTAAAAAATAAAATTTTAAATAAAGAAAAATGTTATTAAAATTTAATTATATATATGTAAAATTAAAAAGAATAAAGTGTAATTAAATTATATATTTTAATAAATATATCTTTTAAAAATGATATTTTTATTTTTATTTTATAAAATTTATATAATTAAAT